>APFE031431303.1:198007-311127 GCA_000404065.3 Pinus taeda
GTAAAGCTTCAAAGGCAGTTGAACATGTTGTAAGGTGACGACTCACCTCCTTATTTACAGACGCTGCTATTAATGCATACGCTTTGTTGTTCTTGTTTTCCCAGATGCCAAGCTCTTTGTCTGATGTGGGCTTTTCTGGGTCACTGTCTCTTTCTCCGACACACACTCCTTTCCACAACTCATTGAAAATGAGGGTGTGTTGTACCATCCGGGACCAGTCAGGATAGTTCTCCTTGCTAGTGAGAACTATTCCTATCATAGAGATGATTGAATGCATTCTGTAAAGGTTACTTCTGAAAAAAAAAACTTTTGCTGATATATACTTCTGATGGAAAAAAATACTCTTAAAAAAACTTCTGCTGCTTTGAAAAAATGATTTTGATATGGAGAATTACTATGTATATCTCTGCTTTAAAAATGATTTTGTTATGGAGAAAAAATCATTTAAAATCTGCCTTATATATGCAAAATCATTCCATATTCAAAATTCTGTTATAATATGCTTAACCAAGATTGCCATAATAAACTTCAGAACTGTTGGACAGCACTCATATAAATACAGTGTTTGATGATCTCTTGGCATTCAATATCTTTATTTCAACATAGTTCGATCACAAATAAAAGTGCATGATTCACATAACATTGACCACCACGCTTCCGCTGCGCCACTCTCAAAGGTTCGCATGTGCTCATACAATCATTAGATCACACAAAATCCAACGTCAATGTAATATGGAAGGTCTCCTATCAAATCTGTTCTTTGTCATATGCTTTGAGTTGCAATCCATCGTTGGCCGTTGAATGAAGGTGATAGAATAGTGTATTCAGAAAATACGATCACATCACAAAAAGAGAGACGTAGATGCATATGATCTGTTGCTGGCGTTGGGCAAACACAAGTCTTTGCATTTCGTTGGCGCTCCCCAGATATAACAGTGCATCCAGTATCATGTCAAAGTATGCACAAAAAAAATGTCAGGCCAGCACGCAGGCGCAAGGCGAGGATTCAAGGCGGTGCTCCACAGCCAGCACGCAGGAAAGGCGAGGATTCAAGGCGGTGCTCCACGGCCAGCACGCAGGAAAGGCGAGGATTCAAGGCGGTGCTCCACAGCACGCGGGAAAAGGAAGCAGGTTCCAATGAACGCTACAGATTTTAGAAGACTGAGACTGATAAACCTAAAAACCTTCAGGCGGAAAAAAAAATCTTCATAACGTTGCAGAAAGGCGAAGGGCAAGGACGGATGGGTAGGGTAGGAAACTGGCGAATGCAAACAGTCATACGTTAAAAAACTATTCACGCGGATCCATTTCTCAATCCATTAAAAAACAGTCATACGTTACCAATCAGTCCAGGCGTTTTAATGAAGGCAGCGGCAGTCTTCAGCAGTTGCAGTCTTCAGGTATTCCAGGGATGTCAGAGACTGAGCAGCTCTCAGGCAGGAGTTACAACTATTTCTGGGACCTGTGCTCTGATACCATGTCAGGCCAGGGTAACTCCAGAATAAATGAGCGAGAGAAAACTGACTTGTATTATTCATTAGGTAACATACATTTATATACATAAATAAAACGGATCAGTTCATCTTCTGCATGACTGTCCAGTTCACCCATCCGTTTCGGATTAGGTGTCAACAATATACCTTGGGTTTATAATTGTTATCCCTTAGGTTTATTATTCCATTGGGTTTATAATATAAATCCCTTAGGTTTATTGATATAAGGGTTCATATTCCTAGAGTTTAACATTATTCAACAATGGTTAACCATAATCAACCATGGTCCAATGTCACATTGTGACAAGGATTGTGTCAATATGAAAATCAACTGTGCTCAACCATGTTTACTTTAGTATTTTTAATATTTATCGTAGCGTTTTTGTACCTTGGGTTTATAATATTAGTCCTTCAGGTTTAATATTATTCCGTTGGGATTTTAGTTTTGATCCCTTGGGTTTATTATTCCTTTGGATATATAATATCAATATGTTGGGTTTATTATTCCCTTAGGTTTATAACATCAATCGTGGTCAACCATTGTCAATTATGGTCAGTCATGGGGTTTTAATATTAATCCCTTGGGTAATTTTTCTCTTTGGTTCATAATATCAATCCCTTGGTTTTATTATTAACTTAGGTCTATAATATCAATCATGGTCAACCATGGTGGGATGTCGCATTTTTAAATTTCATTCTAAAACATGGGCAATCATTGTCAACCATGTTTGATCATGGTCAACAATGTTTTATAGAATCAAACATGGTCAACCATGGTCAATCTTGGTTTTTTAGTATAAATCCCAATGGTTTGTTATTCCTTTGGGCCAAACATGGTGAACCATAGTCAACCATGCTCAAATGTCGCTTTGTGACAAATATTGTCTCAATATGAAAATCAACCATGGTCGAACGTCACATTGTGACAAAGAATTAATTATTATCATTATTAAAAAAAATTGTAAGATTGGTAGGACTCTCCAATTTTCAAGTTTACATGTCCATTATTCACCCCACTATGGGGTAGGGTAGCACAAGGTTCAAACCCAAGATCTCCGGTTTGGTGAGACTGCATTCCACGACAATCACCACTTGAGCTACTTGAGGCGAACTTATCATTATTAATTATTACTACGTAGAGATGAATTAATTATTATTATTTTTATTTATTTAATTAATATTAATATTATTAATATTATTATTGTTTGGTAAGCTTGGCAAGACTTCATCTTTATCATGTCCAGTATATCACCTCAATCGATACAGGGAATTGAACCATGGGGTCTTGGATAGATGGTGATTGGGTGTTGTGTTAAGGAACTCCTTGATGTCCATGGTCTTGGATAGACGGTGATTTGGTGTTGTGTTAAAGCACTCCTTGATGTGAAGTCACTGGTTCAATTCCCTGTATCGATTGAGGTGATATATTAGACATGATGAAGACGTAGTCATGTCAAGCTTACCAAACAAAAATAGTATATAAAGTATTATTATTATTTAATAATATTTAATTAAAAATTATTATTATTAATTTAAAAATAATTAACTATTAACTATTATTTATTAATTTTTATTAGTAAATTTTAATTTTTCTTTAATAAAATAAGTAATTATTATTTTATTACATTTTATAAAAAAATAATAATAAAACTTTTTATTATTATATTTTTTAATTTTTATTATATATTTATCAATGGTTTGTGTCATAGATAGAAATGACAGCCTTAGGGATATCAACCACATTTACTAAAAGCAATTATTTTTATTATTATATAATTATTGTTATGAAGATTATTATTGTAATATTAGTAATATTATTATGAGTTAATATTATTATTTTTCTTGTGTAAGCTTGGTGGTATTCCCTTTTCATTAAAAAAAATAGTCAAATATGGTTTTCAAAATACTATTGGTGGCCTCAACCTGCCCGAAGGAAACCAGGTCTGTTGGCCACATATCCGCATCAAAACCTATTCAAAATTTAAATAGTTTAATGCTTGTCATCCAAGCTGCATTTGCTACTTTATCTACTATATGCTTCATACTTAAAAAGTTAATGCTAATCGACATAATAAAAAAAATTTGCTAGATGGACTTTTTCTTCATTCATCTTAGGATTCTATTGGAGTCGGGTCTTTCGCACTTGACCCAGGTGCTTCACTCTATAGCAGTGTATGGATCTTATTTTCCATTCTCTTCAAGCAGAGATTGTTATAATATTGCTGCATTTGAACTCACTTGATCTCCTTCTAGATATCTTTTAGGCTTGGTTCTGCTTGTCTGTCCACTTCTGGCTATTTTCTATCCTTGTAAGTTGTCATTACTTTAGCCAAAACGTTTTTCATTACCCAATATTGTTGGATGGTCCACCTAAACAATGTTTGGCGACCTCGGGTATGGCGTGGAGCCTGAATTATAGGCTCCCATTTTGCTACGGGAATTTATTTGTTTTCTATATTGGCATTTAACTCCCCTTCCCATTCAGTGATGACTACTTTTACTTCAGCTGGGGTTCCTACATAGTAGGCATTGATTAGATTTTTCATACTTTTCTATCCTATTTTTCTACTCCTTTTCCTCGGTGGTTTGCTTGCTGATGTCTTCGGGCCTTTCATTTCCTTATCAGTTTTTTTTCTTGTTCTTCTGCTCTCTTTTCATCCTTGTTGTGTACCTTCATTTACCATCTTTGTTTGCTCTCTGTTCTTACAGTCCCTACACTCTGGTGCCCTTTCTTGATTCAAATTCCGGTGCGTCGGGGCCTAATGAACAATAGATTTTATTCTACCTGTATTGTGAACAAGTAGTAAAACATTAAAATCAGGAATAATTTTGTCCTTAGTATTCTTTGTTTTATGTTGTGTATTTTGGCCTTTTCTCTTCCAATTTTTTCCGCATTCTTCCCATCACTGTCATTTTGAAACCACTCTGTTACATTCTCAATCCTCGGCTCCATGCCCCCTCTGCTTCTCATTCCCCATGAGGATCCTAGGTAACCCCCCTCCACACTCATGGTCTAGCAGGCTAGAGATTTTCTCATCGTCTTTAAGGGATTTGAACTTTGTCGGCCTTCTGCCCTGGGATGGACCCCCTCTTCACTTTTCTTTGCTACAGTTTCCTTAGGCTAACAACCTTACCCACTAACCTCCCAAGGTGCTCTTTGTCCTTCCTTTCACTGCCCTTTTCAACTAGAATTTGCCCTTTCCTATCCCTCTAATCTAGATTTTTATCCATATGCTGCGAGTTTCCCCCCCATCTCCATGTTATCCTCCCTTGGTTGTTTTGCTCATTCCAGTGTCTATCCTTCGCCCCTCCCCAGTGCAAAGGGCAGCAGCTCCCCCAACATCTTGCAGAGGGCTCCAGGCCTTTCGTCTTCTCAATTCTGTGGCGGTTCCTACAAGCAGGTAGTCTAGAGTTTTCTCCAGGTTCTACTTCCCCCCAGGCCTCTTACAGTGCCCTTTTTTCCCCAACCAACCTAACAAGATAACCATCCCTTTATACCATGAGATTATCCTCAGGCAATTACGAAGGGAGACACTTAAAATATCGCTACTTTCAGTATCTATATGGCCTGACAGTCTTGTTCTTGCCCAGGACCAGTCGGTTGTCTTATGGTTTCGATTTTTTCCTCCCACCCTTCCTGGAAAGCTATCAAGTCGAACCCATTCCAGGTTAACAAACAATTATCCTTGAATACTCAAGATTTTCCATTCCTTCTCTCGACTAGAAGCCCAGTAACACAGAGCCAACATTTTTCTAGAGTATTCATTACTTTTCTCCTTAAATTCCAAATTCTTCTAAAATTCCATGGCATTGTTACCCTATCAGCATAAGGGGAGGCTGTAAGTACATATTAGGTGTTGCTTACAAAGGTCGTTTGCTAGTCATCACGCCCGACTCTCAACATTCACCAGCTTCATATATTCCTATCACCATATATCAACCACATTGGTCAATATATTTGTGCTAATTTTACTTAATAGTAAAAATTATATTAAACTATTTTAATATATTTCAAAATCATATATACTAAAAGTTAAGAGATTATTGAAATGGTTAATGTTAAATAATAATCACATATATTAAAAGTCAAAGGTTATTAAAATCAATGACATTAAAATACGTAAAAATTAAATATATTCCAGGAATAGAGGTTTTTGAAATTATTAATATCACGTTATCCTTTTTTTTATTCCGTTACATAAATGGGACAACGAATCCTCTAAATACTAATAATAATACTTAAATGGAATATGCTACCCACCTAACATTAAAGGTGAATTTCACTGTACAGAACATGCATATGGACGCTTGCCTATTTTCCTGCTTAATATTAGCGATGCGAAGCGGTTTAAATATAGTATTTGACATTGACACAGGGGCATAAAAACAAATCGAATTATAAAGATGCGAACGCGATTCTCCATTGAATTTTACTGTACAAAGCATGTAATATACCTGAGGCTAGGATAGCCGGCCATATTTTCATAATTTCCTGCCACCGCAGCTTCAGCTTAAAATAACTCAGGCAAAGTGGTTTATTGAAAGGCGCCAAAAAAATAAAATAAAAAATACAACTTTTAGATTGACTCGGTGAATCCACCATTAAAAGCAAATCGAAGTATAAAGATCCGCCAAAGGATGACAACATTTTTGGAAAGAGCATGACACAAAGAAAGAATTGGGCAGCACACAGAGAGGGAGAACCACTTTTTTATTACTTTTTCGTGAGAAATACATTAGACATCGAGGAAAGTGTTACTTAAAAACGTTAATATGTAAAATAATGTGGTTGCCAAGTTTGCAAATCAAGTTTTTCTTTAAAAAAAAATTGAAAAGGATAATTTATATTAAAAAATTAAAAGGACTAAGAGGAGTAAAAGACAAATCCTTTGTTCATGATTATCTACACAGCATAACTATTTTAACAGGAATATATATATCTATAATATATATGTGGGCTCATCGAATCATTAATTTTAAATAGGTGGGAAATTGAGAAAAATGAAAATAAAGTATTTTTGTTATTTTCAAATAAATAAGAAAAACAAAAAATAAAAAAATTAAATAATGGAATCATTTTTATATTTATTTTAAAATTAAAAAAACTTAAAATCTATATATAATCCATTTTATTTACAAATAAATAAAATAAAATACCAATATTAAATAAAAAATTAAATATATTTATTAAATAAATAAAATATTATTTTATTAAAAATTAAAAAATTGAGAAATGAAAACACTCTATACAGAATCGATAGTATTTTTAATAAATAAAAGCTATATTAAAATGTATTAAAATATTTCAAAACAAATATATCAAAATTCAAAAGATTATTGATGATTATTAACCTTGAAAGACTTCACAATTATATATATTTGAAGTCGAGAGATTATTAAAATTATTAATATTATATCATTTTAGATTCAGTCACATAAACCTCACAACTAATCGAATCGCTTATCGCTCACGCATAAATAATAATATTGAAATGGACGACACTACCCACCTAACACTGAACTCGAAATTCTAAACTTGAATTTCACTGTACAGAACATGTGATATTCAGCAACTTGCCTCTTTTCCTGCTTAACATAGGTGTAGTTTACTGAAAGGAGCATAAGAAGATTTAAATATAGCATTTGTAGAAGATTTAAATTTAGTATTTGACTTTGATATGGGACAAAAATAGCAGAAAACAAATCGAATTATAAAGATCCGAACTTGAATTTCACCATACAAAGCATGTCACATGAATGTGGTATGACAGCTTGCCATCACACTTCGATAATTTCTTCCCACTTCTGACTTAAAATTACGGATGCAAAGTTGTTTATTGAGGCGTTGTCTATGGAGTGTAAATTTGTTGGAATTTAACCATTTTTTTGTGACTAGGAATGTTTAAATTGTATTTTTGATAGTAAAATAGATTCAATATTATAAAAAACCTTGAATCAATAGTAGAAATAGATTTAACATGATCAAAAATCTAAATTAATAAAACTTAATCCTTATAACCTGTGTTTACAAAAATATTCTCCAATTGTATTATAAATCATACCAGAAATTTAAACCCGTCAAAACTAAATTAAAACACAGTGTTTAGACATTGACATGGTGAATACACACGCACTAATGATTAAAACACAATGTTTAGACATTGACATGGTGAATCCACACGCACTAATGCCAGATGATATAAAAGAACTGGTCAGAGGATGACCCAAACCAAAGAATTGGCCAGCGCAAAGAGAGTGAGGACCATTTTTTCATCACCTGAATTCACCTTCCTCGTGAGAAACATATTATTTTTGATTGACCTTTTCTGAAGATAATCTCATCGCTGAAAGAATGACAAAGGTGGAAATTTTTTGGGGTTGCTGAGGATGGAGGAGCATTGACTGGTAGGAAGTTGAAACTAATACTCACCCGCGCACACCGATTACGGTGAAGGTTAGGCAGGTGCTCCAGTTTGTTCACAGTGGAGTTCCATCTGTGTTAAAATTCAAGTACTTAAGTAGAGGAGGAGAAGCCTGGACTTGTTGCTCAGTGCTAGTGTGGAGGCATCATGGCTGGAGGTGGGTTTGTGGCGACTGGCCCTGTTGTGCAGAAGAACTATGCTGGTGGTTTGACTGTGTATGTGCTGGTCACTTGCATGGTTGCAGCCACAGGAGGGCTCCTCTTTGGCTATGACATTGGAATCTCAGGTAACAACACATAACTCTCAATCTTGGCTAACAACTGGAATCATTCGTTTTCATTTCAAGTTGAACTTCATAACCAATTTTGATGTCTGTAACAGAGGGTCATAACCAACTCCATTATCAATACATTGTTTTACAGGTGGAGTTACATCCATGCCGTCTTTCCTGAAGAAATTTTTTCCAGAAGTGTATAGGAAGGCATCCACTGCCAAACAAAACAACTATTGCAAGTTCGACAGCCAGATACTGACTTCCTTCACTTCTTCCCTTTATATAGCTGGGTTGGTGTCGTCCTTCATGGCCTCGGCCACAACAAGAGCTTTTGGACGACAGAAGTCAATGCTGCTGGGAGGTTCAACCTTCCTCACTGGTGCAGCTCTAAATGGGGCTGCAGTCAATGTAGAAATGCTCATCCTTGGGCGTATTTTGCTTGGTTTAGGTGTGGGTTTCTCTATCCAAGTAAGCTCATCTCTCAAGACTAGTTCTTCCTAATCCTTTCAAACAATTACACCCCTGTTTTTTCATTTTCCTTTCTTCTGTAAATCGGAGTAAGGGACTTATACTGAATGTTGATATGAATCGTCATGCTTCTCAGTCCGTGCCTATTTATTTGTCGGAAATGGCCCCTCCCAGAATGAGGGGAGCTCTCAACATTGGCTTCCAACTATTCCTAGGAATTGGGGTCCTTGCTGCAAATCTGATAAATTATCGCACTGCCAAGATCCATAATTGGGGGTGGCGTCTCTCTCTGGGACTGGCAGCTGTCCCAGCGTTAATAATGTTGGTAGGTTCCTTCACCCTGCCCGACACCCCCAACAGTCTAATCGAAAGGGGGCAAAAGCAGAAGGCCAGGGCCGTGCTGGAGAGGATCCGCGGCACGCCAAACGTGGAGGAGGAGCTGCAAGACTTGATAGAGGCCAGCGAGGTTTCGAAGACGGTGAAGCATCCCTTCCGCAACATTATGAAAAGGAAATACAGACCTCAACTGGTCATGGCTCTGGCCATTCCCTTCTTTCAGCAGCTCACCGGCATCAATGTCATCGCATTTTATGCTCCAGTTCTCTTCAGTACCATAGGATTTGGAGCAGATGCTGCTCTCTTGGCTGCAGTTATTCTTGGTGTGATGAATTTGGTTTCCATCATAATCTCCATATTCATCGTTGACAAGGTAGGACGGAGACCCCTGTTCCTCGAGGGTGGACTGCAGATGATCATCTGCCAGGTATGTTGCCTCCATTCCATTTGGTTTCCGTTTATATTCCTCATTCATACAGATCTTAGGTTTGCAACTGGTTTTTTCTCCCATTTAATGATTGATAGATTCAGAACTGAGATTGATCTGAATACCAATATTAAATAACATTCTTTATTTAAATGCAAAGAAGACTACATAACATCTATGAAATCAGTACATTCATATTTTTTTATGCTTTTTGATATTGACTCTCAATGTGTAATTTACTCTCTGTTTTTTTGTTGTTCTATGTGTCTATTTGTTTTCATATTCAGTTATTCACTCATCTTTTCATGCCAATAGGACAATGTAGTATCTCATTGTTAATTTGTCCTCTTTTACACCAATACCTCATTGTTAATTTCTCCTCTTTTACAGCAAGCATGGGCTTCACTCTCTGTTTGTATTTTTCAGTTTGGCTGTTTCAGCTATTGAATTATGATGATTTAGTCATTTTCTGTTTGTATTTTTCAATCTGATGATCAATGATCACCTGGTCCGAATCTACAAATCATCTGTTTCTGTATAGAAATATTTTGTAACAAGGCACCATGTTTCTGTGATTATTGTTGTTTAATGCTAATTGTTATTGGTTTGATCAAAGGGTAAAACAATTTCATTTAGAGTAGTTTGGCGAGACTATAATTTATTTTGGAAAATAATATAAATTCAGGTAAGATTTTAACAAAATCTAGCTAAAATGTTTGGAAATTAGGATTCGCTGAATCCATTTCCACTACGCTAACGGTCAGATTCTTTGAAAAAATTTTAGCCAAATTCTTGTCAGAAATTTATCATGAATTTGTAATTTCTGTAAACTACGTCAGTTCATTTACTTGTTCTGATCTTGCTACAATTTTTTCATTTGTTTTATTCATAACATTTCATAATGTAAATTTTCATTTTCATTTTGATTTGAATTTTTTTTGGAAAAAAGAAATATTATTAACCATCAAACCTAGTCAACCATTAAATATAATCTTTTCCTAAATTTGATCAAGAAAGTTATGTTCACTCACTGAGTCTTGGTTCTTGCATTGCAGGTGTTGATTGCCGTGATCCTGGCTTTAAAGTTCGGAGACAATGGAATGAGCAAGGGATATTCATCGTTTACTGTGTTTTTGTTCTGCGCTTATGCACTTGGCTTTGGATGGTCGTGGGGTCCCCTCAACTGGTTGGTTCCCAGTGAGATTTTCCCCCTTGAAATTCGGTCCGCGGGGCAAACTATCAACGTTTCGGTAAATCTGTTGGTAACCTTTGTTTTGGCACAGGTTTTCCTGTCCATGCTCTGCCATTTTAGATTCGGCATTTTTCTGTTTTATGCCGCCTGGACAGTGATCATGACTCTGTTTGTCTATTTTCTCCTCCCGGAGACCAAAAATGTGCCTATTGAAGAGATGACACGAATATGGCAAGAGCACTGGTTCTGGAGCAAAATGAAATTAGATTATTCCACCCTTGCCCATGACCCTGTCAAATCCTCCAACCTGCAGGACCGCGCAAACAATCTGGAATTGGTAGAAAATGGCATCCCGACTTCTACCGGTGCACAACAACAAAAATAAAACAAAAGGGAATGAGAAGATCTTTGAAGTTTAGAGGCAAAATGGCTAAATTCACAGATTTATCATGCAAACACTTAACTTCCTCCTTTGAAGGTGGCTCCCGTTATCAAGGTAACTAATGTGAAATGCTGATTGTGATGAGTGTGTGCAGTAGGGGATCCGATTCGAATCGTGGTCAGTGAAATTAGATGATTTTTGTTTGTAAATGTAGTTGTCATAATCTGAGTTGTGGGCATGACATCCTAGGTTATTATAATCCAGGAAGATTGGAAAAAAATAAAACATTGAACTCACAATAGTTTTTTAAAACTAAGTTGCTGGGTGGCATTCTTAAAATTATCCGCCATGAGAAATTCTTAAGTCAGGTTGTGGAGTTGGAACCCATGTTCAATTTTTGGGTCTATGTAAATTATAATAGAAATTCTTAAGGTTGTGCACTTGGAAGCCATGTTTAATTTATTGAGTTTATGTAAATTATATAGTTTCAATTTATTCAAATCGTCTTTTCAATGTTTAATTTATTGAGTTTATGTAAATTATATAGTTTCAATTTATTCAAATGGTCTTTCCAATGTTTCCGAACACTTTATCATATGTTTTGAATTCGTTTAAGATATTGAATTAAGGAGTGATAAATTACTTTTTGAATTTAAGTTTATGTTAGATTACTTTAAAGAGTGGTTTTTAAGTTTAATAATTTTGTATATAATGTTTATAATAAATACTTTATAGGTTGAGGAGCAAAAGGAGAGGGGCTCGCGTCTTATTAGTTAGTTGGTGAGGCAATGGCTTAGACGATCAGTAGCCGGTCCGAGAGGATGATCAGCCATATTGGGATTGAGACATGGCCCAGACTCCTATGGGAGGTAGCACTGGGGAATTTTCTACAATGGGCAAAACCCTGATGAAGCAATGTTGCGTGAAGGCAGAGGGCCCATGAGTCATGAACTTCTTTTCTCAAAGAAGAAAAAATAACAGTATCTGAGGAATAAGCATCAGCTAACTTTGTGCCAGTAGCCGCGGTAAGACAGAGGTTGCAAATGTTATCTGGAATGATTGGGTGTAAAGCGACTGTAGGTGGCTTTTCAAGTCCATTGTCAAATCCCAGGGCTCAACCCTGGACAGGGCAGTGTGGAAAACTACCAAGCTAGAGTATGATAGGGGCAGCTGGGATTTCTGGTGGAGCGGTGAAATGCATTGAGATCAGAAAGAACACCAACGATGAAAGCACTCTGCTGGTCGACACATGACACTGAGAGACGAAAGCTAGGGGAGAAAATGGGATTAGATACCCTAGTAGTCCTGACTGTAAATGACGGATAGTAAGTGATGTGCGTATCGACCTGTGTAGCGTTATAGCTAACGTGTCAAGTATCCCGCCTAGCGAGTAGATTCACAAGAATGAAACTTAAAGGAATTGATGGGGGCCCGCATAAGCGATGGAGCATGTGGTTCAATTTGATGCAAAGCGAAGAACCTTACCAGGCTTGACATGTTCGAATCCTCCCGAAAGAGAGGAGTGCCTTCGGGAATGTGAACATAGGTGGTGCATCGCTGTTGTCAACTCTTGCCGTAAGGTGTTGGGTTATGTCCCGTAACAAGCGCAACCCTCGTGTTTTGTTGCCATAATTGAGTTTGGAACCCTGAACAGACTGTCGGTGATAAGCCAGAGGAAGGGGAAGGAATGACGTCATAAGTCATCATTTTGACCCTGCGACGGGCCAAGCTAACCTCAAAACCCCGGCCTCAGTTTTCGGATTGCAAGTGCAACTCGCCTGCATGAAAGCCATGTAATTTTGCTAGTAATTGCATTCGAATCACCATACACGATGAATCCGTTCCCAGGCCTGTACAACCACCCATACACTAGTGGGAAGCTGGCCATGCCCCAAGTCATTACCTTAACCACAAGGAGGGGGATGTTGAAGGCTAGGCTAGTGACTAGAGTGAAGTCGTAACAAGGTAGGCGTACTGGAAGGTGCGACTGGATCACCTCTTTTTTAGGGAGAGATAATTCTTTTTGGGCTTCTTCATTTGACCACTGCTTCCAGAAGGAAACACATCTGAGCCAAGCTCGTAGATGGAAATATTATTTCGGGTCTTGACAGTGAAGTGAAACAATTAGCTTCTCATCCAAGGTCAGAACAAGTTGATAGAATCTTCAATCTCCCTTTGCCTCCCATGTTGCCACTAGGCAAGGGACATGGGGTGGAAAAAGAAACAAGAGTTAGGGTTTCTCTTCTGTTACTTTAGATATATTGAGGCCTCCATTGTCGTGAGGCCTGCATAATGGGCTATTAGTTTATTTGTTATATTGGTTTTTCCAATATATTGGAGTTGGTGTAGGAGCAGGACTCCATACTCAGAGGCCCTTGCACGATGGGCTAATTAGCTCAGAATAGAGCGCACCTTGAAATTGCACGTTGTGCCTGGCCTATGAAGGCTCTCGGTCACAATGGATAGTTCAAATGTGCTCATACAGTGCTTGGACCCCGGAGATGTGGATCATCCAAGGCCCATTAGCAAGGTGTACTCCTCTTGTTTGTTCAAACTGGGGTTTAGAAATGAACTTATCCTTAGGAGAATAGATGGGGCGATTTAGGTGACACTGAATGCAGATCCAACTTTCTATTGATTTGTGGATCTGGGTGTCTGAGAGAGGATGTGTTGATGTGTTTATTTGGTAAGAGTTTTTTAAATTTATTTTTTTTGTATAAAGGACTATATTTCTTTAAATGGTTAGAAAAATGTTTACAAATTAGACTATTAATAATTATTATTATTATTATTTTTATTTTTTTTTGGAAAAAAAATAAATGGAAAATATAGAATATGATGATATTTTTTGGGAATTGAAAAATTTTAAAAGCAATAAATTTTCCTTATAATAAAAAAAACACAAAACAAACTCACATTTTGTTTTTAAAAGAATATTGTTTAAGAAAAATCTAAGTATAAGAAATATTAACTACTCAAGTTGTAATTTTATGGAAAAACATTTTATAAAAAGAAATATATGATAACTTAAAGAGTTTTGTAAATATTTCCACCAATATATGAAAAGAGAGTAAAACAATCAGAGAACGCAACATGAACATTGAATACAAAACACACAAGCTTATTCATTCCATTACCAAACAAGGATTTTTATATACAACTGAGAACTTTCTCGATTCTAGTTGTCGTTGGCTTCTATAGGATGCTACCTGAAGTCTCTAGAAGAATCGAGACCATTTCCTGAACTCTCAAGAAGAAACTAGACATCGCATTAAATGTAGACGGTGGTTGGAATTATTAATGTTTTCCAACACTCCCCCTTAATTCCAACCATAAGATAAACACACAAAATACACTCTAGCACAATACATAAGACACAAACATACTCTTAATTGACATGCCTGCTGGTCTAAGGATTAGCTAGGCTTACAACATAATTTAGATTTTCTACAACACACTACTTGATAACACATCTTTCTTTTTTCCTTCTTGCTAAAGGGTCCATGATTGTTCATTTTCTCATATAGTTTCATCTTCACCTTTCTTGCTTTGATTATGAGCTTCTTCAAATGATCTTTTCTTATGTACTTAAAATCAACAACCTCTTCCAGATTGGGATGCAAGGAAACATCCCAAAAATGGTAATCCATTTCATGCTCTCCCAACTTTCCATGAGAAGGATCCTTGTAAATTATGCGATCAAGTGGCACAAGCTGGTCAACTGGAACATCATCCACCAAAATGCAGTCTTCTTTGAACATGAGCGGCCTCTGAACAACATCCATGGTCGTATCCTCCAATGTCGCAGCCATCTTAGAAGTAGAGTCAATAAAATTTCTAACAACTAGGTTATGAGAAAAACAAGTTTGGCTATGAGTGATTGCAGGATCATGTGGAATAGACTATTCATCAATAAAAGCATTATGTCTATCAAATAATTCTTCAGACTCAAAAATACTATAGGAATAAAAAATATTACCTGGCCCAAAAATACTTCCAAATGGACTCTCTGAAAAAACATCATAAAAAAGATTGCTATCAAATATGATTGCGCTCATTGTTTTCCAATCAGACCGATGACTTTCTATCCTGGGACTCACACCAGAGACCTCAAATTCATGTTGGCCAAACAACATAGATTTGCAACACAAGTCAATTCCACTTAGAAATCAACAATGCCACATAACATTTCGAGACCAAATGTGACACCAACTGCGGATCAGTAGAGACCAACCAAATCAGTGGAATCCTTCAAGGATCATATCCTCGCAAAGGCATCCAATTAGTAGCAACACCCATGCGCTTAGCTCCTGCGCCACTACACTTGTCGCTTTCACACAATGCTTAAGCCTAGCATCAATAAGCTGTGGTTCAGATGTCGGAAGATGCACCAAACACGTCCTCCTCAGACCACAACAAAAAACAGATCGCTCACACCACTGTCATTGGCCACTCGAACTAGTGCCCACACTCTCACAACATCTCTACTATTACTGCATCGCACAACTCACTCACAACTAAGTGGTCAAAAACACACTCAGCCTCAACAATTCTTGACAGAAAAACACACAACTTCAAATGGACTTTCACTTTTCCATTAGCATCTCCACAACGCTTTCGACCTCCAACTCCGATCGGCCCTTTTTCCACTTGCTTGAATGTTCAAAGACCACAGACACTAGCCAACTCTCTCACACTTTTTACCTTCGACGAGCTCTGTTTCACTTATCTCATGACCTTCGCCTACCACAACTTCAGTCTGAACATGTACTTCGAGGCTGCCTTCTTTCTTTTCCGGAATGTTGCATCGAATATCACTCACTATCTCCTTCACATGTAGATCGACAACAATGCTCCTCAAAGAAGACTCCTCAACAATGCTGGACCTCGTTCGTAACTCTCCAACACTGAACACCGAATAGTTCACAGGTCTTTCTCCCTCGTCCTATTTGTTGAATCCCTCAACTTGGATCAATCACCCAACGCATAACAACAAAACCCAAACAACTTGCACAATGTTTCACACCATGCGGCTCCTTAGCAGGCATCACAGTGCTCTCACACAGTCAACAACAAGACACCAGGTCTTCACATGCACACCTCTGTTCTTCAATGTGTAACCTAACTTTAAGTCATCACAAGCAACACACAACATGTCGCAATTGGCTTTCCATTGTCTAAGTCTGCGGATCAGAATGGATCTGCCCATTGATCTGCACTCTCCAATAGCTCATAGGTTACTCAAATAATTGCATGGAAAGATCAGCTTTAAGATGTCTCTTCCTCTCTATTCCTATTTTATTTCAAAGCTGGAAAAAAAACGATCTCCAGATTTCACCCAATAGGCTACAAACACTGCAAGGAATCGAGATGAGACGAAACTTGAACCTACAACTAGACTAGATAAGCCACATATTGACTGCCACTGCTGCACTAAACCCTTAGAACAACTCCCACATGGCTGCAACACATTTCACATTTCTCATCACAACAACTCAGCATGTCCACATAGTTTTAACACCATTGTGCCACACAATGGTCCTCACGCTAGCGTTCTCCTCACATTGTTCACAGAACACTGCCCTTACAGACAAGCAGACCTCTCCAGGTGGACTGCAAGTTCACAACAACGCTACTTGTAGAAGAACTCTCACAGCCTCACCACTTGTAGCAAAAAACAACCTCAACACTCAACATAGCTCACCTCACCTGAGCTCTGATACCAAATCAGAGAACGCAACATGAACACTGAACACAAAACACACAAGCTTATTCATTCGATTACCAAACAAGGATTCTTATACATAGCTGAGAAGTTTCTTGCTTCTGGTTGTTGGTGGCTTCTTTAGGACACTACCCGAAGTCTCCAGAAGACTCGAGAACATCTCCTGAACTCTCGAGAAGAAACTAGACATCACATTAAATGCATACGGTGGTTGGAATTATTAATGTTTTCCAACAAAAACTTATAACATACAAAAGTTGAAACAAATGCCAATATTTAAAACGATATTGGATACGTCTTATGCAATGGTTTTTATATTTTTTAGTTGGATGCTTTGTTTTGCCATTCACATTTACTTTTCTTAAGAAATTGACCAATACAAAAATTAAATAAATGCTTGTCATAATCTTTCGAAAATCCATTAGCTAGAACACTTTTACAATGTATACTGTAAAATAGTTTTGAGATATATTACAATACTTTTTTGTAACTTGTTGGGAAATTAATCTCTATGTAAATACTATATGAATCTTCTATCTTTTTGCATTTCTAGAAACATTTCCACCATTATTCCCTTTTTAAATCTCAAAGGGTTCATTAGCCCATGAGATGAAGAATAAACAATGATAGGGTGTTCTATTAAGACCCTCTATCGTGTACAGGTCACAAGTTTGAAACTCAGTGGGCAAAAATCTAGTGATGCTAAGCACTAGTGTGATCCTCGAGTGATTTTGACGACTTATATGCCCTTGGGTCATGGTTACTCAAGCCACAGGGTAGTCATATAGTCATCTCAAGACTCACATAAGCTAGAAAATAAAATAAAAACTCAAATGGATGATGCAAGTGAGCATCCCTTATC
The DNA here is from genome assembly GCA_000404065.3 of Pinus taeda. Classification (NCBI taxonomy): domain Eukaryota; kingdom Viridiplantae; phylum Streptophyta; class Pinopsida; order Pinales; family Pinaceae; genus Pinus; species Pinus taeda. Next base: position 215,589 of record APFE031431303.1, read on the forward strand.
TATGAATGCATTGCCCCATACATAAATTGTAGTATCGTGTGCACCAAACTTGATGTTAATTAATCACCTCAGATGTCACTAGAGCCATAATGAATACTACACTAATAGTCATCTTTGGTGGATCAAAGCCATGCATCCTATTAGAATGTTCCAATGTAAGTCATGTTTAGAATCAGGTTTCTTGTCGTCCATTTATCCCACTCTACACATTGTCAAAATGGAATATCCTAACTCCACATGGACATGATTTGAATTTAATCATTGTCAAACCTCTTGTAATTTTTTTATAAGCATGTAATTGTTTATTAATTTTATTATTTCAGAAAAGTTGAGAAGTCCAAAATTTCTTTGGAAATTGATACAAGCCATCATGATGATTGGCCTTCCAAGGAAGCCCATTAAAAATAAAGGATGTAGTGAAAAAGGACATCAATAGGGAGATGCAAGGAAAACATGGGAAGCTTGAAGAAAAAAAGTGAGAACTTAAAGAGTGCAATATACTTAAATATTATAGGACATAGGAGTCCATGAGCTTGTCCGTGATGACCGAAGGTGTCTCTAAACCATGAGAACTTGCAATTTATTTTAGTGACTAACAATGCATGATGTTTTCAGGATACATAACTCGCCCTTTGTAAGGAATTTCCCGAGAAAAATAAATCTCTATTGTATATTTGTGTGGTTTCCAAATTTTTGTATTTCTAATATTTGACTTACATTTTTGTATATGCTTGTGTATACTCCACTCAATAAAAATGCCTAGTGGAATGGTATTCACCACTAAACATTTCTTAAATATCTATGTTAGTAGCTCCAATATTTTTGGCACTATATGCTCTACATAAACATTGGGAGGTTCAATATAGGGCTTCACTTCAACGGTTAGATATCTCATCTCTTATGTTGGGTCTTTCATTTCTCATGTTTCTATTCACTGGGGTCATTGGCTATAACTAACAACTCAATTTCCTCCACTTGGTCACTGGTACAGTGTCCCAAATGGATATTGAGCCTCTACAGTAAATTCAAGGATTTCCTTCAACCACTAATGTGTCTCTATTAGCTACAATGTAGATGGATTTCCCTCAAGTCTAATAGCATGACCATTATCACTCCAATGACCTTAAGAAAAATTGTCACGAAGAAATGTGTTTGAATTTCTATTTGATCTCAATAAATAAGAGTAGTCTTGAAGACATTATTTTAGACCTAGATCATGTGAGCTCTGTTGTTATGAACTTCACACCTTAAAAATGATAACAAGACAATAATTATAATCCTCTTCAAGGGGGGACCTTATTTTACAATGATTGCAATGCATAATACAAGATTTGATGATCCTAAGACTAGGTCTTTCATGGTCCCATTTTATTAGAATTGTACCACAGGCACGCACACACACACATATATGGTACTATATATATATATATATATATATATATATATATATATATATATATATGGGGCCATGAAAGGTTCTAGCCTACATAACAATATTAAAATAGAAATGTAATCGCTCAATATCTAGGACTTAATAAGGGGTTTTAGTGTTAAGATAGGGTTTATATAGGGGTTAGCATGCCCTTACCCTTAAAATAAGTGTTTCCCTCTTGACACTTGACTATCTGCAGGTGCTTCTGCATGAAAAATAATCTTCTCATGTTGCCTTCTCCACTAGTAGGTTCTTCCATTTGATGAGGTATTCAATAATTTCTTAATTTCTCAACTACTTAATCCTTGTTTCTAAGTTTATTTATGGTTCTAGTATGATTTTTCCAGCTTCATTAATCTCTAGTAAAATAGTTTGGACTAGTATCCTATCACTAATTTCCTTTTTTAAGAAATAAACATGGAAGAATGGATGTTCATGTGAAGATGGAGGAAAATACAATTTGTAAGTCATACTTCCAATCCTCTACAACACCTTACAGCGGCCATGATACTTTGGTGCTAATTTATTATCTTTCTTATTTTCTTGAGGGACATATATTTATATGGTTGTACTCTAATAAATACCTAATCACTCACTTTAAATTCCCTTTCACTACGATGTTGATCTGCTTTTTACTTCATCCTATTTTTTTCTATGACCAAATTGTTCTTCAATAGTTTGAGAACCTCTTATTGGTGCCATATGTGGTCCTCTAATGTTTGAGGCTTTATAGTCCCTTTTGAGGGTGATGTTATGAATGGAGAATGATATCAATAAAGTGCCATAAAATTGTGATATTTTTATGAAGTATGGAAGGATATGTTGTACCACCATTCTAAAAAGAGAAATCGTTTGACCCATTATGTGTGTTTATCATTTGTAAAGCAATGTAGATATCCTTCTAAACATCTATTCGCAATCTCAATTTTCCCATTAGATTGAGGATGCGGTTAGGTCCCTATAATACTAGTGTAGCCCTTTTATTGTTATTATTGTGACCATGTAGCCCCAATATTGTTATTGTGGTGCCCCACAAAAGCCCCATATTGTTATTGTTGTGCCCTTACATTATTATTGTTATGTAGGCTCTGATTACATTATGACCCTTTATACTCCTATATATACCAAGGAGGTGTTATCATTTGAATCATACAAGAATTGCATATTTATGTGATGTAAAGGAGGTTCCCCTTCAAAGAGGCTAATTTTCAAGTTGTTGATCTACATTTTCTTATGTTTCATGATCTGGTTGCATAACATTTGGTATCAGAGCTTTGGAATCTAGGATTTTGTTACTTCAAGCATGTCATCTTGGAATTTTCTCTATAACTTTATTTCTACGAGGATTTAGAATCTGAAATTTAAATCACATGGAGCCAAAATCTTGGTGACCATTTTGTAAAAAAATTAGATCTTTGTTCACTATATTTTATCAGATATGGTATGAAGCAGATAGGTTTTTACATGCTTTAGAATTCAGTCTCAAACATGTGACCTAGGGAAAATCATCATAACTTTATCTACAAGCATCAAATTCATATTTCATAAAAATGAATGAAAGTGCAAAGATTTCAATTTTTCTTGTATCATTTCCAAGGTCGAAGGTTGAAATAGTGACATGTGACATTCCATACAAGTTTGCTAGATTGAACTAATCCATAACCAGGTCATTGTGGAATATTGGGCATAAACTGTTAGAAACTAATTAATAGAGTAATGAAATACATATAATGTTGCGGAAACACAAATACAAAAAAACATAAAACAAGAGAGACATAGATATATGTGGTAACCCAATTTGGGATATGTCCATGGAGAAACAACCAGTCTTTCCTTTTGTATTATCCAACAAAATGAAAAGATATAACCTACAAAAAATCCGTTGTAATTTCCTCTTTTCTCTCACACAACCTCCTCTCTCTTTCTTACTTAGAATAATCATTCACAACCACAATGCAATTCCCTCATATAAAATAAGGGTTGTCTTCTAGGGTTAAAAACCCTAAATTAACATAACTTCTACTGTTAGGTCATCCTCCTAATAAACGACCCCGATTGGCTATGAAATTACAATATTTTACAAGGAAAATTTTCATCTATTTTTAGCTTCGGGGGTGCTTCCCTTGAACACCCGCCCAGGGGGCTCATAAAGTTGTCATCACCCCCCCTGGATCCCCCTAATGATGATTAAACGGCTAGCGTTTCCACCCCATTATTAATAGAGATCAAACGTGACTGAAGCAAAAACCTCTAAGCAATCAGGAAGATAATCAGGCTCCACACCCAAAAATCTCCCACGAGACTGACTATAGCAAATCCATCATTGCTTCACTTGTTGGACAATGCTTCCACTTTGAACCTGGTTGTTTCCCATGTTCATCATCATACTTGAAGATCAATTGAAACTGAGAAGAATCTTAGTTTCTCCCTTGTTACAAATTTTGTTAACATATCTGTAGGATTCTAGCTAGTGTATGTCTTTTCCAACTTCAACTGTCAATCTTCCAACACTGACCATATGAAATGGTACTTGAGATGTATATGTTTAGCTTGGAATGAAATGGTGAGTTCTTTGCAATATGAATGGTACTTTGGTTGTCCATGTATAGCCTACCCATCTCTTACTTCTTTCCCAACTCGTCCATAAACCTTTGTAACCAAATCATTTCTTTACTAGTCTCTGTAGTAGCAACATACTTTGCTTTTGTTGTAGAAAGTGCAACAATATTTTACGTTTTTGAAATCCAATTGATAGTTGTTCCACCCATAGTAAACACATACCTGATGGTGCTCCTCCTGTTATCTATATCACCTTCCATATTTGCATCAACATATTCCTGCAGAGGAATGTTTGAACCACTAAAGCATAATGTTTGATTTGTGGTACCTCTCAAATACTTGAGAATCCACTGCACTACCATCCAATTCTCTTTTCTTGGATTGTTCATATATGATCCAGATTTAAACAGAAATACAAAAAATTATAGATATTACCATAAATACAAAGATGTAGCAGAAATAACACTTTATTTCATTAATATCAAATACTGAAATATGCTTACAAACATAATGGAAATAAGACTAGCTCGGGCAATGGTAGCTTATCTCTGAGAAGAGATGTGGTGGATACATGCCTCTGAACTATGTTACAATGAGGCTCAAAGGCCTATTTATTATTGAGAAGCAATGGAAAACCCTAAACATCCAAAATTCTAACCCTAGGAGATGAAACACCAAACTATGGGCCCCATTTGGGTAAATTGGTACATCAACTTCTCAGGGTCGTAAATTTTACATACAATCTTTGTTTGACGTGCACAATACCTCGTTAGAAATATCTATCCAATGACTACAACTTTCAAGTGGCCAATGCTAATCTATATCATATGTTGGCCTCCATTTTCCCAAAAAACTTCATTTAGGGCCTCAAAACAGCTCTGGAAGTTCAAGACCTGAAAAACTACAAAAAATAGTAATCTGTGCTACAATTAAGGAAACTTAAAATATGAAAGAGATGGTGGTGGGTGTCCAAGTGGAATAGGCGGGTGGCCACCAACATCCACCTGGATCAATATACCTGCTTACAACTCCCACTGGATGTGCAATATCAAGCCTTCTGCAGACAATTGCACACATTAAGCTTCCAACTACTAATGCATATGGAACTTTACACATATAATTTCATCTCTTCCTAAGTCTTGGGACACATCTCCTTAATTCGTTTGAAATGACTAACCAAAGGTGTACTAACTGGTTTTTCATTCTTCATATTAAATATTTCCAATGCCTTTTCTATGTACTCACACTGAGATAATGTTAATTTGTGATTTTTCTCGTCTCTAATTATTATCATAACAAGGATTTGTTTTGCAGCACCCAAATCCTTCATTGCAAATGAATTTTCCAATTTTCCTTTGATCACATTTATTTCCTACATGTTAGATCATGCAACAAGCATTTCATTTACACACAATAACAATATAATATAGTTGTCATCATTGTGTTTCTTAAGATAAACATAGGGATTAGAATGACATCTAATATAGTCTTGTTTAGACATAAACGGGTCAAATTTTCTACATCATTGCCTTGGAGCCTGTTTTAGGCCATACAAGCTCTTCTTCAACCTACACACTAATTTATCCTTCCCTTTGATCTCATACCCTTGTGGTTGTTGCATATATATTTCTTCCTCCAAATCCCCATGGAGAAAGGTTCTCTTTACATCTAACTTCTCAAGATGAAAATCTTCTGTTGCTGCTAGACTTAAAATAGTTATGATTGAATTCATTTTAACAACAGGAGATAAAATTTCATCAAAGTCTGTACCTTTCTTTTGTGCAAACCCCTTCACCACAAGTCTAGCCTTATACCTCTGTTTACCTCCATATTCTTCCCTCAACCTGTAAACCCAGTTATTTTGCAATGTTGTTTTACTTGTAGGAAACTTGATTAAGTCCCAAGTCTAGTTATGCATCAAGGATTCCATCTCTTCTTCCATGGATTTCTCCCACTTCTTCCTGGTTTCTACCTACATTGCTTCTTCATATCTTTCTGGTTCACTAGAATTAGTCAACAATACATAATACAATGAAGGAGATTATTGTTGAGTGAGTCTACTTATCTAGGTAGATCTTCTAACACCACTTTCAGATGTTTGAGGTGCCTGTTTCTATTGTGGTTGTTGATAATTATAATTTTCAGGCACCTTTGCTTTTTCTGTGATCTCATCAAGAATTGCATAGTCTTTGTTTTATTTTTCTTGTTTCTTTCCCCAAATGTGATCTTTATACAAGACCTTTTCATTGAATATGACATCCCTTATCTTAATGATTTGACGATTTTTATAATCATATAAACGATAACCAAAATCATTTACACCATATCCAACAAAAGTACATTTCTTTGATTTTTCCTCAATCTTTTATTTTATTGTCTTTATTGATGTGGAAAAAGCCTTCACAACTGAAAGTCTTTAAAAATAAGTAGTTTACCTTTTTACCTATCCATGCCTCCTCTGGAATAATATAATCCAAGGAAATTAAAGGCCCTCTCTTTATTATATAAACAAAAATATCTGCAAATTTTGCACAAAATTGTGAGGGAAATCATGTATGCAATCTCATACACCTTACACGCTCCATGATTGTCTTGTTCATCCTTTTTGACACACCATTTTCCTGTCGTGTTCCTAGAACTGTCTTTTCTTTGTGAATTCCATGCTTTGAATAATAGTTATCAAACTCTTTACTACATTATTCACCTCCATTTTATAATTTGAAACACTTCAACTTATTTCATGTCTCATTCTCAACCAAAGATTTCCATTTCTTCAAAGTATCAAATACATCGAATTTATTCCGAATAAAAAAATCTAGGTTTTTCTAGTTGCATCATCAATAAAAGTAACATAATAATGAGAGCCACCAATATATGATACCTGAGATGGTCCCCATACATATGTATGCACAAGCTCTAATTTGTTTCTCTTCTTTTCCTTCCCAACTCTAATAAATCTGGCTCTCTTTTGTTTTCTGTAAACACAATTCTCACATAAATCCAAATCAACATGCTTCAAAACTGACAACAAATTTCTTGAGTGAAGAATATGCCCCTTTCTAACTCATGTGCTTGAGCCTGTGATGCCACAATACTGTATCTGCTCCTCTGGAGATTAAATCATTAACACAATTAGAAATACCATTGCATAAATACAATGTACCAACCTTTTCTCCTTTTGTTATTACCAGGGCTCCTTTAGCAACCTTCTAGGTTTTGTCTATGAATGTAGTTACACAACCTTCACCACCTAACTGCCCTGTTTAAATTAGTTTTTTCTTCAAATCTGGAACATGCATTACCTCCTTCAATAGCCATTGTTTTCCATTTTGTTGCTTTATAAAAAACTTACCCATTCTAATGGCTTTATAGGGTTTATCATCACCCAAACGAGTGTGTCCAAAATCTCCTTGAACGTAGTCATGAAAATGTGTAGAAATTTAATGTGTAGATTCAAAATTGCTCATGAAATTTACTAGATCACAAGACTTGAAGCAAATCTACTCATATGTGGAAATAAAATCATGATTGAGAACAAAAATCATTAGCATGCATCAATATTCAACACACATACACAAATATTTATCTAGGGGAAAGAAACTGCTCAAAACCCATTACTATATGTATTTCATTAATCAAATAATAGAGAAGAAATACAATGCTTCCTCAATCTTGAGCACACCTTGCACTTGTATAATCTATCTCACTGCCTCACAGACTGACTCAAGCCAATGCTTAGCCAATTTCACAGCCTGTCAAGCTCCTATTTACTTATGTTATTTGATGAGGAATTAGCCACCTATTAATTAGGGACATTACTCATTGATAATTTTGCAATTCCTTTAGGCCTTTCTTTGACTGCATGCACCACCTGTACAACTTGGAAAATTCTACAACTAATTGTACACTACCCTTGAACTCCAATCTCTACTAGGTAACTCTAATTCTCTACATGCATGAGTTAATTTAGGCTGATTGATTAGTTTAACTGCATGATCACTAAGTGTGAAAAAAAGTTTCACACCCTTGACTGAAACTCCACTAGTTCTACTAACAGTGAGAACTAGTTACATTGACAATAACTCAAATTTACCGAAATAGATTGATGCAAATTAGCAATCAATCATTTAGAACTGAACTAAAGCATCTCCAACTCGAATTAATTGAGTCAACTAAGTGAAAATAGCTATGTCACCTTAGTTAACTACCTGCAAGTATTTTGTTGAAATTAAAATTTGAATTTCTCCTAATTTAATCAAGGTAAAATTTAATTAGGTATTTCTTGCTGCATTTTCAACACTCCCTCTCAGCAAGAAAGGGATTATCAGATACCCCAATCCTTCTTCTATGGAACTCAAATTTTTCTATCAAAAAATCCTTTGTCAAAATATTTGCATCCTCTTCCTCTATTGGAATGTACTGCAACAACATAATTCACCCCTGCACACAATCTCGTAAATTGTGATACTAGATGTCGATATGCTTGGATCGATCATGAAATACTAGATTCTCAGAGAGATTGATACAAATTTGATTGTCACAATAAATCATTACAAGATCCCTATTCTAACCAAATAATCCAATAATAATATTTCTCATCCAGATAGCTTCAGATGTTTCTTAACTTGAAACCATGTATTTTGCTTCCGTTGAGTTGAGTGCCACATGTATTTGGTTCTTGTTGTACCAAGGAACCATTATTGAACCAACACTGAAAATTCCTCCTGAAGTGCTCTTACTATTTGATGGACTCCACACCCAATCTGTATCTTTGAATCCTTTCAACTTCACTCCCTCTGTCCATTCGTACCAAAGAAAAAAATTGAGTAGTGCCTCTCTAGTATCTCAACACATGCTTCTCCGCCTTCCAATATAGTTTGGTTAGCTTAACCATGGCTTGACTAGCTTTCTTAAATTCATAACACATGTCCAATCATGTGTTCACCAAGGACACGAGTGAACCCACAAGTTGGTTATAAATAGTAGCCTCTACTTCCTCACCTGAAGTGGCATCATCTTTCCCCCAATTACCTGCTAGAGGAGTGTCCATGGGTTTGATACTCTCCATGTAGAATTTCTTCAGTATCTAGTTGGCATACTTTCCTAAGATAGAAACAGTTCCCCATCTCCTTGCCATATTTCCAAACTAAGGAAATAACACATGAGCCCCATCTCCTTCATTTTGAACTCTCTTGCAAGGTCCTCCTTGCAAGATCTGATCAACTACTCGTCACTAGTAAGGATCAAGTCAGCGACATATAACACAATAATAAATCATTTACCTTCTACCACAACGTGATAAAGTTTTGAATGTGCTTCACTTTTGGTGAAGCCCAAACAGATGAGATAACTATCAATCTTGGTATAACAAGTAGAGAGTGCTTGCTTGAGTCCATACAATGCTCGCTTGAGTCTGCACACATGCAACTCTCTGCCAAAGGTATCAAACCACTCCAAGTGCTCAACATACACCTCCTCCTTAATAAATCCATTGAGGAATTTTGTCTTCGCATCCATCGGGTAGACCTTCCACCCCATTTGCTCTGAAAGTGTTAGAATTGACCTGATGGATGAGTACCTTGCTACTAGAGAAAAAGTCTCCTCATAGTTAATTCCCTCCACCTGAGAGAATCCCTTGACCACTAATTTGGCCTTGTGTTTCTCTATGCTCCTGTCTGTTGCATGCTTTAACTTGTAAAGCCATATTGAACCAACAACTAATTTTTCTGTTGGTCTTAGGACCACTTCCCAAACATTGTTTCTGACAATGGAATCATATTCCTCTACCATAGCATCAACCCATTCTGGTTGTTGCACTGCTTCCTCAAATGAGGATGGTTCTCTCTCAACTAGCTCACTCATTAGAGTCATTTACGTAGTGTACCAATCCGGTGACCTCCTCTTCTTGCATTGTGATGTAGGTGCTCCCACATTATGTCTAGCATCTAGCAATAATATGTCAGCTTCCCTAGTCTACTTCCTTCCTTCTCTAAATGTCTCTGCTTGAGTGGATGTATCCACTCTCTCCTCCTTTGCTTGTGGCTTCTCAGCAACTTCTTGAGGTTCTTCCTTTGGAGACAAAAGCTTTTGATCAAGATGAAACTGAAGCTTCATCTAATCACTATCATCCTAAGGGATTTAAAGTGCATCCGATAATTGTGAGGTGTATCTATGTACCCGACAAATATACCCAACTCTGTTGTCATCTCTAGGTTTTTCCTTGCTTCCTTGGAAACATGATAGTAAATTGATGATCCAAAGATCCTGAAGTGTGACACATCTAGTTTCTTCCCTAAAAACGCTCCCTCTATTGTACTCATGCTAAGAATCTTGTGAGTACTGTTATTTTGCAAATAGATTATTGTGTTTTATTCTTCATCCCACAAGTGTATTGGTAGGCTTTGGTCATGCAACATCGCCCATGTTGCTCCCACAATACTTATGTTCTTCCTCTCAACCACCCCATTCTGTTGTGGGTTATGAGGTTTTGTTAACTATCGTCAAATGCCTTCCTTTGTACATAAATGTTTAAATTCATTTGACGCGTACTCACCACCGTTATCGCTCCTAAGATCCTTCACTTTCCTGCTAGTATCTTTCTCAACAAGTGCTTTAAACTCAACCAATTTGGAGAATGTCTGGTATTTATTATGAATGAATTAGATCTAACACTTCTATGAGAAAATCATCTACAAATATATAATAATATGTGTGCTTGGCAGTGGAGGCTGTCGAGAAATCTCCACATACATTAGAGTGGATCCTTTCAAGGATTTCATTTCCCCTTCTTTCTCGATCATTGAAGGTGGATTTTGTGTACTTCCCCAATGTACACCCTTTTCATGTATCCCACTTCTCTAATGCTCCATTGGGTAGGATTGTAGAAATATATTTCGTGATCTTCAAAGAACCATGACTCAAATCTCCAACTCTTCTATTCCATAATTCACTGACATCTCGGATCTACACCTATGATTTTGTGCTCAATGTTGCACAATCTTCCCCATCTAATTTGCATAGGTTCTCCACTTGAACCTTGATCTGATTTACTTGTCTCATGGTGATGTCTCAAGAAAGCCTTTCTTTTTCTAAATATCACATTGTAGCCATGACCTTCCAACACTACGACATAAACTAGATTATTTTTCAGACCTGGTACATACATCATATCCTTGAGCCTGAGAGGGGAGCTAGAATCCCTCTGAAAAGTAATGGTACCAATGTCAGTCATGATATACCTTTCATCATATCCCATCTTGATGTGCATTTGGAGATCCTTTTCCTCCAAATCACTGAAAAATTCTTTGTTTCCGGTCATGTGGAATGAGGCATGGTTGTCAAGATACCACACACTACCCATCACTATGCTTTCCATGCATGAAATGAGTGTAAAATCTAGTTTGAACTGTGAATCCAAGGCTTCACCCATTTCTCCTCCTACGGTCTTCTTTATTTCCTTCTTGTGTGGACATTTTGTGGCATAGTGTCCCAGTTCACGACAGTGAAAGCACTTGATTTTGGACAAGTCTTTCTTCTTTCCTCCTTGACTCGAATCTGATCTAGATTAGGAATTATTCCATTTCCCTTTATTTTCCTTTCCATCCAAGGCATAATTCTCCTCATTCTCACCCTTATATGACGTCCTATCTCTGGTGCTCTGCCTTATCTCTTCCTGCACCATATCAGACCATAATCATTCCCAATTTGGAAGCTTCTCCCTCCCATTTACCAAATCCTAGTAGTTGTGCTAGCTCTTGGGAAGTCCTAGAAGTGTTGGCATTACCAGATCATCCTATGCTATAGTAACACCAACTTGACCAAGTTCATCATGACACTGTCTAAACCTACTCAGATATTGTAGTGTTGTGTCACCCTTCTCCATCATAATATTCTGAAGCTTGTCCTTTAGTGCCAGCTTCCTGTGGTCATTACTATTCTCGAACAAATCTATCAAGCCCTACCACATTGCATATGGAGTCTCTTTCCCATGGAGATTCAAGACATATGGTATCGAACTCCCTCCAATATGATACTCCTCGCCTTTGTTATACACTTATTCCATTCTGATATATCTTGAGCATCAGATGTTGGAGGCTTTGGGATATCATTATCTACGAATTTGTTCAACCCATTATCTTCCAACACTTCCTCCATCTCTTCCATCCAAGCAACATAACTTGCTACCCTCAAGGGCATACTGAAGCCTCAATCCATAGAAATCCATCCTACTAGCTCTAAATAATTGATCATGCAAATTCGATCCACTTGCAAAGACAACTCCAAATTCTCTTCTCTACTGTGATTCCTGCTCTGATACCATGTATAAATTTAATGTGTAGGTTTGAAAATGCTCATGAAGTTTACTATATCACAAGACTTCAATCTACTCTACTCATCTATGGAAAACAAATCACGATCGAGAACGCAAATCATTAACATGCATCAAGATTCAACACACATACATAGATATTTATCTAGGGGAACACAACTGCTCAAAACCCATTACTATATGTATTGCACTAATCAAATAATAGAGAAGAAATATAGTTCTTGTTGAAGCCTGAGCACACCTTGCACCTGTATAATCTATCTCACCGCCTCACAGACTGACTCAAGGCAATACTTAGTCAATTTATCATCCTACCAAGATCCTATTTCCTCACACTATTTGATGAGGAATTAGCCCCCTATTAATCAAGGTAATTACGCATTGAGAATTGCACAATTCCTTTGGGCCCTTCTTTGACTGCATGCACCACCTGTACAACTTGGAAAATTATACAACTGATAGTACACTACCCTTGAACTCCATTCTCAACTGGGTAACTCAAATTATCTGCATGCATGAGTTAATTTAGGCTAATTGATCAGTTTAACTAACAGAGAGAACTAGTTACACTAACAATAACTCAGATTAACTGAAGTAGATTGCAACAAATTAGCGATCAATCATGTAGAAATGAACTTAAGTGTCTCCAACTCAAAGTAACTGAGTTCACTCAGTGAAAAGAGCCTTGTCACCTTAGTTAACTACCTCCAAGTATTATGCTGAAATTAAAATTTGAATTTCTCCTAATTTAGTCAAGTCAAAATTAAATTAGGAATTTGTTGCTACATTTTCAAAAAAATGTTTCCTATTAGGTGTTGCATGGAATTAGGCCCTTGAATCTACCACCTAGGTGTCAGTAATTGATCTAGGTGGATGTTGGTGGCCACCCACCTATTCAACTTGGACCCCCACCATTGTCTCTTTTAGTTTTTCAGTATCCTTAATTGTAGCACAATTCACTGTTTTTGGTAGTATTTTGGGTCCTGAACTTTCGGAGGCATTTTGAGGTCCTAAACGATGTTTTGTGGGAAAATCGGGGAAAACATGAGAAAGTGATTATGATTTCAACTTTAAAGTTGTAGTAATCGAATAGATCTTTCTAACGAGGTATTTTGTGCATCAAGCAAAGATCGTATGCCAAAATTACAACCCCGGGAAGTTGATGTACCAATTTACCCAAACAGGGCCCATGGTTTTGGTGCTTCATCTCCTAGGGTCAGGTTTTTGGATGTTTAGGGTTTTCCATTACTTCTGAATAATAAATAGGCCTTCAAGCCTCATTGTAACACAGTTAAAAGGCATGTAGCCGCCACATCTCTTCTCAAAGATAAGCTACCATTGCGCAAGCTAGCTTTATTTTCATTTTGTTTGTAAGCATATTTCAGTATTTGATACTAATGAAATGAAGTGTTATTTCTGCTCCATCTCTGTATTTATGGTTATATTTGTAATTTGTTGTGTTCCTGTTTATGTTTCGATCAGTGGTATCAGAGAGATCTGCGCTTTCTCTGTTTTTTTTTGCATGTTCCCAACAAGGTTGAGATATAAGGAGTTAGGGCTTAAATTGGTTGAATTTTTGCAAGACCGACCTCGCAAATCCTGACGGCCTCCCACGACGGAAGATAAGAAAGACGAGGGGGTATGAGATCCTTGCGAAATCTTTCTCGAATAAGCCCTCAAGCAATAGAGGAACGTGATGATGGACAACTTTGCCCAGATCCTTCAGTGGCTACCCAAGGGCGACACATCGCCTTCTAGAAGCTACTCTGGAAATGCTTCACCCTTTAATATACAAGTTAACTTTGACATCCCTATATTTTAAGGTAAAAAAGATTCAAACACGGTAGATAAATGGTTAAATCTATTAGAAGGATATTTTTTTGTTCATGATTTTTCCAGCCGAGAAAATATTACTTTTGCGCTTCTCAAAGCCACCCCCCACATCAAGGACTGGTGGGAAACCTACTGTGAGAAGAAGGATGAAAGTACACCCTCACTATTTTTAGTCACACCCACTTGGAATTCATTTCGGGATGCCATCAAGGAGTAATACTACCCTGTCGGGAGCTATAAGGATAAATAAATAAAGTGGACCACGCTGTGGCAAGGAAGAGACTAAGATGTACCAGAGTTTACCAACATTTTTGATGCCCTTTGCACGAAGTTGGGTATCAAGGATTCTGAGCGACATTCAGTACTGAAGCACCGTGACTGCCTACACAAGTACATCCAAGATGAGATGGAGTTCCTTGACTTCTCCTCACTCGCCATGACGTAGCGGTATGCTGTCAAGATTGAGCAGAAGTTTAAACAAAAGAAGAAAGACTTTGGATTTTCAAATCCAAAGCAAGGGAAAGGCAACCCCAAACCGTAAATCAAAGGACAATGCTAAGGTGGGGTGACCCAGGACAACTCACCAAAGTCACAAGAAAAGAAAAACACCGCGAAGATAAAGAAGGACACGGGAAAATGCTGTTAGTTCCATAAGAGCTCCACTCACAACACAAGTGCATGTCGGGTCAAGCAGTCACTGGTGGCCGAGTTGAAGGCTTCTGAATCAAACGCATGTGCTAACTTTGAGTCAGAACCCGATAAGGGGAATGATAAAGGGAAGTAGATCATTGATGCAAAGCCTAGCGCCACCCTGGCCACCACCAAGATCCAAAAGAATGAGCCTAAAGATCTAGGGGAACGCCTCTTCCACTCACATATGTGGGTGAAGGGTTCTCTATTTTAGTTCATTGTCAACAATGGGAGCCAAAAGAACCTCATTTCAGTAGAGTTCACGAAGCAGTTGGGCCTACTGACTACAATACATCTGCATCCATACACCATCAAATGACTTCACCAAGGTCGAGATCTCTGCGTTAGCCAACAGTGTCGCCTTCCCTACAACATCAAGCCCTTCACGGATGAGGTACTATGTGATGTTACCCCTGTTGAAGTTTGTGATGTATTATTAGGATAAACCTATTTGTAGAAGCATCATGTTGTATATGAGTCTAGACCCCTATTTATTATTATTTATTTGGGTAATAAGTTATATGGGATACCAGAGGTAGCCCTGTATACTGCCATCTCTTTGATATCTGCTAAGAAATGCAATAGGATCATCTCCCAGACTGGGAATTTTTTTTCTTTTCGATTTGATCTTAAACTAAGGAGAAGATCATAGTGACATCCATGGCCCCTGGGAAGGGTTCCTCAACATAGCTGAAGTAGGTGGATATAGTCATTGAATAATACAAATACATATTCTTCTCACCCACAGTGGTACCCTTGCATTGTCAGGTCAATCATTCGATTGATTTGATTCCTGAAGCATCTCTACCCAACGGGCCGATATATCATCACTCTATTCTGTAAAATGAAGAGATCAAGTGGAAAATCCAAGAGTTGTTGCAAAAAGGGCACATTCGACCAAGCTCCTCCCCTTGTGGGAGCTCAATTGTACTTGTACAAAAGAAGGATGGGACCTGGAGGCTCTACATTGACTATCGGGCACTAATAAAAATCATTTTCAAGAACAAGTATCCAATCCCATAGATTGATGACCTTCTGGACCAACTCAAGGGGGTCAAGTATTTTAGCAAGATCAATATAAAGTCTGGCTATCACCGGGTTCCAATAGATCCCACAGAAGTATGGAAGACTGCCTTCAAATCCAAGGAAGGCATTTTTGAATGGTTGGTTATGCTCTTTGGGTTGACAAATGCCCCTACTATTTTTATGAGGCTAATGGATGACATCTTGTGGCCCTTCACCAACTCATTCATGGTTTTTTTATCTAGACGACATCCTCATATTTAGCAAGAGTTGGGAAGAACACTTGCAACATATTCAATAGGTCCTTCAAACTCTTCGGTAGCCCAAAATGTGTGCAAACTTGGAGAAATGCACCTTTGGCATGAGATGAGTCCAATATCTAGGTTACATCATAGATGACCATGGCGTGCATGTGGATCCAATTAAGATACAATTCATTCGGAATTGGCTAGCCCCAACCACTCTAACAGAGCTTCGCAACTTTTTGGGCCTTGCAAATTTTTATTGGAGGTTCGTGTTGGGATTCTCCCATATCACTTAGCCACTGAGTCATATTACTAAGGGCGGGGCAAAATAAAAATTCTCCTGGTCTAAGTCCCAACAAAAGGCATTCTTTGAGTTGAAGCAGTGCCTTTGCTTTGCATTGGTACTCACACTGCTAGACCTACAACAACCATTTGAAATTGAGACAAGCGCCTCTAACTATGCTATTGGTGCAGTCCTCACCCAACACGAGCATCTAGTGGCCTATCATAGTGAGAGACTTTCTGATACAATTCGAAAGTACCCCAACTATGATAAAGAGATGTATTCCATCGTGCAGGCTTGCTGACAATGGAAGCATTACATTATGGGGAAGGAGATGGTCATCCACATCAATCACAGACCTCTTTAGTTTATACAGACACAAGGGAAGTTATAGAATGATCGCCATCAGAGGTGGTCTACATATCTGCAACAATTCCACTTGAAAATTAAATACAAAAAGGGCATCACCAATCATGTTGCAGGTCACCTCAGCTACCCCCAGTTGCAGCATTGACTACTGTTCTCAACTCTTGTGACCACGAGACCTCTGGATGGTCACAACTATACAAAGATGATCTAGATTTCACCTCCACATACCAAATTCTAGTATATGGAAAGAAAGTTCATGATTTCCACCTCCAGGACACATTATTATGTTACTTGGGCCACCTTTGTGTTCCTTCAAGTGAAAGTGCCAAAATTTGGGAGATGCACTAGAATCGGATCGCATGATACTTTGGTGTGGAGAAAATTGTGGTTGTACAAAAAAAGTACTTTTATTGGCCAAAACTCCGACTAGATGTTGTGGAATATATCATATTCTGCACTGCTTGCATCATCGCCAAGCCAACCATCAAGAAGCAAGGCGTGTACAGTACTCTTCCTACTCCCAGCGAGTCATGGGAATCCATCTCCATGGACTATATGTCTAACCTCCCTTCTATCAAGCATGGAAATGACTATGTATTTGTGGTCGTGAACAAATTTTCTAAGATGGCTATATTGGCAGCATGCAAGAAGAATGTCACAGCAGCGGACACTGCCAAACTCTTCTTTGAACAAGTGCGGGTACATTTTTGGATCCCACATACCATTATATTAGATCGTGATAGTAGGTTCATGAGCACATTCTAGTCAAGCCTCTAGACACTATTGGAACCCAAGCTCACCAAGTCGAGTGCCTTCCATCCCCATATTGATGTCCAGATGGAGGTTGTCAATAGGATGATAATGCACATGCTCCGCATGTGCAACTCCAAGCATCCACGATCCTGGGATGAGAGTCTTCCCTATGTGCAACACAGTTATAATAGAGCTCTCCATAGCTCGATTGGTCATAGTCCCTTTCAAGTGGGTCTAGGATTTCAACCATTGTGTCTGATTGATGTTTCCATGCCTCATGTGACTACACAGACATAATCCACACATGTATTATCCAAGGTTGATAAAATGACCAGATTTATTGAACACATCCAACATATTCGCTAGTAGGTTCACAACATCTTGGAGAATTCAAATGCCAAGTACAAGCAGCGAAATGATCAACATTGAGTGACACACAATTTTCAGGTGGGTGACAAAGTTTGGTTGCATTTGTGAAAAGAATGCCTTACCAGAGCCCATCGGAAGCTCATAACACTCTGATATGGTCCTTACACCATTACCAAGGCTATAGGAGACAATGCTTCTGAGTTTGACTTTCCCCCATTCCTTGGCTTGCACCCAGTTTTCAATGTGGACCACCTTTGACCATACTTCCCACCATTAGTCAACATATCAGACATTGTATATCAACTCACACCAATAGAGTTAAACCCAGACTGTATGGAACATGCCACAAATGATCATATTATGGACACACAAATCAAGAACACTTGTTAGCAAAAGATCCAGCTATATCAGGTTGTCAAAGTTGCCCAACTCTTGCACCAAGGCAAGTGGGTCACCAGGGACCAAATTTAGCAGAAGTTTCCCCATCTCATGGAGGCACTCAATGCAATGGGTACCATTCTTCGTAAGGGGGTAGGAATGATCTAGATGGATTTTGGTAGCCACCTACCTCTTCCACTTCGACCCCCCCCCACTGTCTCTTTTAGTTTTTCGGTTTCCTTAATTGTAGCACAATTTACTATTTCTGGTAGTTATTCAAGTCCTAAACTTTGAGAGCCATTTCGAGCCTCGGGAAAACTGAGGCAAAGATGAGTTTTTATTGATGTTTTCCACTCGAAAGTTGTATTTATAAGATAGATATTTCTAACTAGGTATTGTGCGTGTCAAATAGAGATCGTATGCCAAAGTTACGACCCTCGGAAGTTGATGTACCAATTTACCCAAACAGGGCCCATAGTTTTGGTGCTTCATCTCCCAAGGTTAGCTTTTTAGATGTTTAGGGTTTTCCATTGCTTTTGAATAATAAATAGGCCTTCAAGCCTCATTGTGACACAGTTCAGAGGCATGTAGCCACCACATCTCTTCTCAGAGATAAGCTACCATTGCTTGAGTTAGCTTTATTTTGATTATGTTTGTAAGCATATTTCAATATTTGATATTAATGAAATGAAGTGTTATTTTTATTGCATCTCTGTATTTATGGTTATATATGCAATTTGTTGCGATCTTGTTTAATTTCGGATCAATAATATTCTATAATGAAATAATTAAAGCATCTTGCAACACATAACTTCTAACATTCACTTCATGATTGTTCTCTTGTTGTCCATCTCCTTCTTTTCCTTTTTGAGATTTGCAGTCTTTCTCCAGGTGTCCTTTCTTCCCACATTTCCTGCACACTATCCCTGATCTAGATTTGGATTTTCATTTTCTTAAGTTACTGTGATTTCCTAGGCTCCTTCCTATTTCCATTTTTCTTCCCCAATCTATATATTCAATGCATTACCTGATGTCTCACCTGAGATTTTTCATTGCATTTCCTCACTAAGGATAGCACCAACAACATCATCAAACTTTAAAGTACTAGATCCAGAGAGATATTTATTGCTAGCCATAACTAATCCATTCCATCTTTTTGGTAATGAGCATGGAACCAATAGAGCCCTGAATTCATCATAAAAATATTCCCCTACAAAACTTAACTGACTAGTAATCATGTTAAATTCATTTAAATGATCAGCAACAAATCCACCTTTTGAATTATTCATATTAAACAGATGCTTCAAATAGCTTATTTGAGCCTTTGGGTTTTTCATATATTGTTTCCAATTCCATCATTAAGCCTTCTATTTTCATTTCTTTTGAAACGTTGAATTCCACTTACGCTTCCAGACACAATTATATTGTTCCTAGTTCATTTCTCTCAAGAATATCCCATTCTATGTTTTCCATACTCATCAGATTCTTTGTTTTTATACTCAATGGTAGGTACATATATTTCTAATATAGATAATATTCCATATGTATCTTCCACAGTTTGTATTTTTGTCTGTTACATTTCTTGACCCTAAACCTACCATCTTTCGCCATTTCTCCCACTAGAACAAGGAACCCTTCTCTCCCGCGAGTTTATTAGAAAAACAGATTTTCGGCTTTGATACCATTTGTTACAAATTAATTAATGGAGCAATGTAATACATAAAATATTGCGGAAACACAAATATAGAAGCGCATAAAATAAGAGAGACACAGATATGCGTGGTTCACCCAATTTGGGCTATACCCACGGAGAAACAACTAGTATTTCCTTTTTATTATTGAGAAAGATGAAGGGATACAACTTACAATAGATTTGTTGCAATTTCCTCTTCACTCTCACAAAGTCTCCTCTCTCTTTCTCGCTCAAAATAATCATATGCAACTGTAATACAATTCCCTCATATAAACCGAGGGTTTCCTTCTAGAGCAAAAAACCCTAAATTAACATAACTTCTAACGTCAATTCTTCCGCCTAATGTATGGTTATTATAGGATATTCATTAGGAAATTATCATAGATTGTTTATCCAATTACATCATTGCAAAGGAAAGGTAAGAAGTTTGAATGGAAAGAGGAATGTGAGGCCAATTTTGAGTAACTTAAGCAGTTGTTGACACATGCTCCAATTTTAAAGATCGCAAATCTGAACAAAGAATTCGTAGTATGTAAAGATGCTTGAAAGAGAGGGCTTGGTGGAGTCCTTATGCAGGATGGACAAGTGGTATGCTATGAGTCACATAAACTGAATGATCATGAGCATAACTACCCGACATATGATCTTGATTTGAAACTGATAATACATGCATTGAAGATGTTGAGGCACTATCTTCTTGGCATGAGATTTATACTAATGAATGATCACAGTGGATTGAGATATCTATTTTACCAGGCCAATTTGAACGCCAAGAAATCTCGATGGTTTTCCATGATCAACGAGTTTGATTTTGAGATTAGAAACATTAAAGGAAAAGAGAACATGGTTACATATTCTCTTAGTAGGCGGATACATGTGAATCATATAGGAGCTATAAGTTCCTATGGGAAAAATCTACAGGATAGGATCTTACATGTAGGTCAGTAGGATCACAGGTATATGGAGATTGTGCATAGGTTGTGTTAACGCTCAAATCTGCCTTAGGCTGAAATAAGGCCAGACTCAAGGCCACATCAAACCACGCTCAGCCTCGTAGCTAGCCCTACGAGGACAGGAGAGGGCTCTCTCCGGGTCAAACTCGGAAAAAGGTAATCGAAAAGGCTCGAGATGATCGAATTGATGATTGATTTTAGGCTAGGTATTAATTACAAAGAGTTTAGGATTGATTTTTTATTATTTTGTTGAAATCAAGGGAAAAGCAATTTTGGGTGCGGGGATGAGGCACAGTTTTTGCAGAGGTCCACTTGGGGCAAGATATGCAATTGTTTTGATGCCTTAAATCAGGTGAGATGGATAGATCAGACCGGTGAGGGGCTAAGGAGAGCAAGGGGTCTCAAGGATTCTCCTTAAACTTAAGAAAACATAGAATATTAAACAAATTTAAAGGCAGAGCATAGCAATTTCATGGATTCTACCTTAACACTTCATTTTCTTAATAAGAGAAGATTCAATAGAGATAATGATGCACATACATAACTTACAAGTACTGAGAGAAACAAACCATCAACACATAAAGCCACATGGATCCCAAATAGTGCTGCAAAACCCTGGTCTTTCCTCTGCCAAAAACGCTAATAAGATATGTACAATATAGTCTCAAAGCTATCCCAAGAGTCCAACCTCTGCTACTGAATGAAAACTTACATATATATACCAAGCTATCCTCATTACCTTACCTCTAGGGGTCGAGCTCCTCCTTCTAGGAGCAATTTGAACAAATTCTAAACATGGAGCAAGAATCTTGATGACCAAACAACCTGCCTCTACAAAGAAGGAAACTGATTCATTACATTGATTTCTTGCTAATTTGTGAATGAATCATCTAGAAGAAGGTAAATAAGTGCCATGTTACCTTACATACATCAAATTAAATCATGTTGGGTGAAAAATTACATCAAAGAGTGAAATTGGTGGAAACTAGCCGAATTCCTGAGCTGAAGGTGAAAATCTGGGCCAAAAAATGTATGCGTAGCACCCCTGATCCCTATGCGTACTGCCCATTTGAGCCTATTTTTTGGGCATGTCCCCACATCCAAATTGATCTCATGATAGCTCGCTTGAAAGCTTTGGATGTATACTTTCCAACCCAAGTGGAATTTTCCAATTTGGAGCTCATTTGCCCCCTCAAAGCTGAATTCTCCCAGAGGTACTATCTGCAGTTGGAAAAGGTGGCAGCAAGGTGGTTTTCATGATGTTTTTGGATATTTTGACCATCCAGAACTTGATGAAATGCCTTGGCAGTGGCTGTATAAGTGTATTTCTTCATGACAAATCCAAAACTACAAGCCATTTGTCAATTGGACCTCCCAATCTTCAGGGTAGCGCGCTGCGCGCTACGTGTAGAACCCAAAAACCTGTTTCTCAAGCCAAAATTTTTGAAATGACAAAATTTTCTCGAAATGTGCCCAAAATTGGAGTGAATACCCTCCATCATGTATCATGCTCAACTAGTGAAGCCTCGGCCAAAACTCGAAGCGGATCAGGCCTTTTGTGTCGTTTTTGTGCTTTGCTCAAACGTCTTTTGAGGACCTTGATTCTCGCTTTGCAAACATGCATGCGAGCCCAATAGTGAGTCTTCATGTGACAAAGCATGTCCTTGTCCCTATTTTCCTTTGCCAACAACTTCTCCAAATGAGTGTTGACCCGGATGAGCATTGATTCCCTATCAATAGGTGTCAAATCACCGGGTCTCCTTCGGCCCAATTCCCGGTCTTCGCGGATCTTTCACAGCTCATAAAGTTCATGCTCATCTTCCAACTGGTTGTTGCGCTGCTCTAAGTAGTTGATCACACATTTAGCCATCTACACTTTCTTTTGCAGCGACTCATTCTCGGCCCTTTGCTCTCGGATGATCTCCTTTAGTTCAGAACTAGGAGAGCTAGCATCAACATCAATGATATCCGTGTCCTGGCCTCCTGAACGACCCTCGTCAACCATGGGTCTCTTGCTCCTATCCTAACTCTGTACCTGTGTTGTAGATGGAAGTGAGACCGCTTCCACATGATGTGGAGATAATACTCGCTCTGGTGATGAAGTCAACGAGACCCCTTCCACCCCGGGTGGAGATAGTACTCGTCGTGTGGCTGCAAATAAGGCCCTGTGGCCTTTCTGATATGTCACATATATGGGAGTATCAACATGCTTGGTCTCAGGAATGTCAAGCTACTGTGAAGGCCCTCCCTCATCATGAACTATCTCTGGTGGTGGTTGAGGCGTTTTGAAAAGGTCACGAGCAATAAAATCATCCCATGTAATGCCCTGCTGTGTTAGCTAATGAATCACCACGATTTTGATCAATGCATAATGGTATATGCTCCTGTGCTGCTGTGCTGGGCTCTTCTTTTGCACTAAAGGCACCATCCTCTCTATGTTGCGAAACATAAAATATGGGATGTTCATCAGGCGCACCCTTGTAAAATGCATCAATAAACGGACATGGTATGCATAAAGACGTGATAATCTGCCCTCACAACCGAAATACCGGATGATAAGTTTCATCAAAGGTGCAAACCGATCATTCAGGTAGTGGAAAATAAAAAATCTACTCAAGTGCCTCATATACCCTGGTTTAATATATGGCTCATAATATGATTTCTCTAGCTGCTGACGCTTATTCCATTGCTCCCTGATATTCGGAATTCCTGTGGCCTCTGCAATGGTCTCTGGTGACAAAATGAAATTAACTCCAGCAAGGTTCACATGGCCATCATGTAAATGGAGAACAAACAAGCGAGCTAATTCACGATGATGCTGAAACTGTGAAATTAGCTCACAAAAATGATAACATGAATGGTGGCGAAAGAAATCCATGGCAAGTGGGAAAGCCTGCAATTGTACCATAGAAGTGGGTTCTTCTCTGAGATGTTTACCACCTTTGCCACCTTTACGAGGTCTTTGTGGCACATTTCCCTGTGTGGTGGAATCACTTTCATTTTCTTTCTCATAAGATGACTCTGTATGTGACATGGTTTTGATAACAAAATAGGTGCAATAGGAGGACTGCAATGCGTATGCTGTATGTGTAATGAAATCCCAATTTCAATGTATCCTCAAAAACCCAGTTGAAACATCATAAACATTCTGCCATAATGGATATTTTGTTTGGTATATTTGGGCATAAAAACAATCACAAAGATGTTGTGGTATGAAGTGCTGCTGTCTACAATGTTTTTTAAATACCCTATACAAAGTTTCAATAAGGGCCTAGGGTTTGATTTATTTTCTTGAACCCAACACCACTTTCACTTCTTCAAACACACATTGCACTTCTTCAAACACACATTAGACACTATGCAACTTGATGCTTGAGTCAAAGAAAACACCTACTTGTAGTTGCCGAGGTGATTTGATAAGTTTTAGGCACAAAACACAGCGCTGTAATGGATGCGTAGCGTGCCAGTTGTATGCGTAGCGCACCTCCCTGTGCGTAGTGCCTGTGTAAATTTACATAGGATATGCTCACCCAATGCGTAGCGCACCAATCTTATGCGTAGCGCGCACCTTCACTCTGCCTCTAGGGTTTGAAACTCGGTTTTTTCGCCCTCCAATCTTGACAATGCTTCTTGCTCGGATATGTGGTGAAGTAAAAGACTTGTTTCACTTTATATACACCCACAAAATATCTAATTTGAATAAATTAACTTCAAAACCCACTTTTTAAAGTTTGGGCACTTTCACTTTTGGTCTATTAATACAATGATGCTTTTTTTATTTCCTTTTGCTTTTCTGAGGTTTGGACTGAAGCTCTTTGTTGATTTTTGTTTGCAGGGATAGTTGTAACATACTTTGGCAAAGGAGACCAAGGCTGCACTTAAACATTTGAAGGATTGAAAGTTTTGACAATTTTTTACAAAAATGAGAAGGCGACTTATCTTCAAAACGGATTTTTGAAGAGAATTCCTAATTCAACTGTACAATAATGAAAATTATTGAAATGATGATCTATCAAAGACATCCCTCTGGCCTGCTGGTCTCCTAATACTTTGCAAGACAAAAAAATGACTCAACCCTAGACCTAAAACCTCAAAATTTAAAACATGATTGTATATGACCTTGGAAAACTTTATTTTAATGAATAAACCTGAACCAGCAGTGCCAAGCACGAGGGGAATGAGTGACACACAACCGCTCCATCAGAGTTATGGCATGGCTAACGAAATGCAACTGATCAAACGGATGGGATACCTAAAACATGAAATGCAAAAAAGAGCTTTTGATCCCTGATGGAGGGATAACTAGACCGACTCTAATAGGTTGCAGCAAAGTACAAGTACAAGTTTAGGTAGTGGTATTGGTACAAGTATAGGTAGTGGCTTCAGGGACAAGTACAGATATAGGGGCACAGTACGTGGACTATTGTCTTATGGTAGATGGATTGGTTAGATTTAGGGACAAGATAATATGTGCCAGATAACAGTGGAAAAAAGGTGACCTTGAGGGAGTTTCATGCGAGACCATATTCAGGTCACTTAGGTTATCCGAAGACACTGACAATAGTGAAGAAATTCTATTATTGGTTGAATTTTAAGAGAGATGTAGCAAAGTTTGTGGCTAGATGCTTGGATTGTCACCAGGTGAAGACATAGTGTAAGCATCCAAGTGGAATGCTACAACCAATCATGATTCTAGAATGGAAATGGGAAGTCATTTCCATGGATTTCATCACAGGTATTCCCAATACATCTAAACAACACATTTCCATCATGGTTGTTGTGGACTTGTTAACAAAGTTTGCGCACTTCATTCCAATGAAGACTTTGTATTCAACTAGTGATGTGGTTGAAGTGTTCATCAAAGATGTGGTCAGGTTGCATGTTGTTGTTATAGGCCAATTTGACACATCCGAACAGTGAGCCTCCTAATGGCATCAATAAACGTCCTATTCTCCATTTTTTCCATCTTCCACAAATCCCTAAGCATGTACCTTTCATTTCCTAGAGTTTCAACCCTAAATTGCTTCATCTAAGCCATTTTTAGGACCAACACTCCCTATAAGTCTATTGAGGTGCATTCACCAACAGGTTGCTCCACTATGGCCTACGTTAGTCACTAGTAGGTTCCTCCCCTTTGCACCTATGTTGGTTCTATAAATATGGGAGAATGATCGAGATTCTAGAAGCTTCCCCTTCTACGGGTTTCCAGATTTTGTTTCAACTACTTACCTTGGATAAAACATGTGGATCATATCCTTCCCTACATTGGAGTTTTCACCACTTATCCTTTGATCATATCCCTCCATCAAAGGTGGATCTCTTACCCTAGATTGGTAATTGGATAAGAACTCCCAACTTACAATTCTTCTCCATATATTCCCAACCTTCTATGTGGCTAGGGATTTTCAAGATTAATTTTTCCCTTATATTGTTGTAGTGAGTGGTCATCATCTCATGTATTTAGGGTGATTGGAGGTGCATATTATGACAAGGAAAGGACAAGCCAACAACTTGGAGGAGCTCTTCTGTAAGATCAATTGTTACTTATGTTTGTAATCTCCTTCCATTTATATTAATGCAAAGAATTCATTGTTTTCCTACATGTGATGTTGTTATTTCATATGTTTCAATACCATGTTGATCTATTGAACGAAGTACTTAGATGATACTGAACAGATCTCGTAGTTTCTTGGCTTATGTTATTTGACTGTGCAGGTTCTAATTTTGGCATTTAGAGCTGGAATTGGAGCTTCCAAGCTAAAGAAGGAGCAAAGTGTGCGAAGGATTCTACGTAGGCCTCACTTTGTCATCTATTTACTTTAAGGAAAAGCAGGGTGTTCCTTGTCTCTTTGTTTTTCTAAGTTAGCCACCAACCTAGGAGAGATAATTTTGACCGAAAGTGTAAATTTGGTATAAGAAATTGGCAAATCCATAGGGGAAAGGAGTATTACCTTGGTGGTTTCTTTGTCCATTGTGTTTGAATACCTCCTTAACAGACCTTTGTTGTATCATCCAATCATGAACAAACCTAGGAAGAGATTTCATTGAGCCTTTTTTGTACTTTTTGTGTTGAAATCCTCTTTCCCAAGCCCAACGCACTCCCTATGCGTTTGAAAAAGCATTTCACCTCACCCTATCCAATTCTACACCAACGTTGCAACACACTAGTGCCTCTTCTGCACCAGTGCTGGCCCCTGTTTTTGCATGTAGTTTTCCTTGGTTCTTGAGCTTATCTTTGGTTAGCCTACTTCCAACTGAACTTCCCTAAGTCTTAAGTGTCTGATGATCTCTCTAAAGCCTCCATTTAGTTTTCATTTGTGTTGTTTTCATTTGGTAAGAATTGGTTTCTATTTTTCTATGTCCTTATCATTTGATCAATCAAAAACTAATTTCGTTTCATGTTTTATCACTTAGATGAATTGTTGTTGTAGTCCTCATTTTGAAAAGTGAAATTGAATCAGTAATTGAACATTCTCATCTTAGTTTTCTTCATTTCGAAAATTAAGTATGTTGAAAAGAAAAAAAATTGCATTTTCATATAGGGTTTTGTGTGTGAAATTGGAATTCCCTAGTCTGAAATTGCATATTTTGCTTTCATTTTTGTAAAAAAAATCCCCATAATTTTTTTTGTTAAATTATGTATGAGTGTTAATCGCCTTTGAGTGTAAACTCTTTTGATTTTTGAAATTTTCACCCAATTTCAGTTTGAGTCCTCTGTTCATGAAATCTCAGATTACGTTTGATTTCATTGGAATCCTCGTGTTTTTTTTGAAGAATTAGCTTGCATAGATCACATTTACATAGTTAGAATTCTCATTTTCACAGCTGGAAAGGAAATTGTGTATAGATTACATTTGCATAGTTTTCACGGGAATCATGCATAGATTACACTGCATGGTTTGACATATTTTAATGCTTTCAATTGAATTGAAATAGTGAAATTGAAATATCTAGTTAGGAATCTATTCTTTGATGCATACTTGATTGTTGCATCATTGTTTTCACCTCTTCCCTACACTAGATATCTTTCATTGAAATTGAAAAGAGATATTTTTCTCATGTTAGTTGCATCATAAGCATTTTCAGGTGACATTGAGTTTTAAGCCTTGCAATTGAATATAATTCAAGATCAACTCTAAAATTCACTGTAATTAACCTAAGGATAATTTTTAACATTTAGAGGTCTAGGCTAGAAATGTGTTTTGACGTCATTAAACGTAGGAGCTGTCGTTTTTTTCTCAATGTTACAATTCGAGGGTGAAATCTCGTTCCACATACGTAAGTGTATAAAATCGTTCTCCATGTACCTTCGAGCATAATGAATGGCACTCCACACATGATAAGTATATGGGAACACTCTCATCGAACAGTTACACATAGACAACACTACTATGAACTGCACTCCCACATACCATCATGTATATTTTGGGAGTCCCCTATAGGTTTCTATCCATCCATATGTAACCTAGTCGGTCGCCTTGTATACCATGATACACCAAACACAACATTCAAGGATATTTCCTCCATGTACATTAAGTCCTTGGTTTTCCAAGGTGTATATTATAGTTCACGGTTGTTTGGTCAACCTTTATGCCTAGTCACCCCTTTGTTTTGTTTGTGTCTTTAATTCCTAAAAACAATTAATTGACCACAAATAACATCCTTCCCATGGAACAACTCCTTAGTGGATCTTAGGTTGAGAAGAATGGTCATAACTCCTAAGTCCATCAGTCAAGGAAACCCCTTTGATGGGAATCCTAGTTCTTTTCATTATTTTGGAAATATTGGTGCTCCTTATATGGCAATGTTATCCCTTCCCGGATTTACCATTGGTTTGCAAATTTGATTGTTTTCAACTCCTATGGTTCCGAATGTCCAAACTACTTCTGAACAGAGTTCTCCTCCACCTGAATAACAAAAACCTCATGTTGATCCTAAAGTTGAACCTTTGCCTTATTCACCTATTGTTTCTTCACCCCTTTCTTACTCTTCACCCAGTGAAAGTCTTGATTCTAGTAACAAGGAAGCTAATACGAAGAAGAAAAATAAACAAGGGAGAAACCAAGCAACCATTGCTACATATGAAACTAGTATGGAGGAATCTTCCAATTAGCCCCGTAAAGTTAAACCCTTGAGTGTTAGGTAAAGGTGACCACCTTATTAGAGATTGTCCTGGTATTCCCCAAGGTATTAGAAGTGTGGTCGACAAGCTCACATCGATCTTTTTTGTCATCTTCTGGAGATCATGTTGGTGAAAAACCCTCAACTAGTGATAGTAAGTTCCATGGGAAAAGGGTTAAATAAAATTTCCCTATGAGTTATGTGAAGGGAATCATCCTATTCACCTTTGTCCTTATGTTGATGAAGCCTCAAAAGTGTTGGAAAACCTTATAGCTTCTCAGCCATGACTCCCAACTAGTTATCGAAATATTTCTCCCAATCCTCCACTAGTTGATGAAGTGATTGATTAGAATCCATCTCTAATCAATACCACTCTCTCTAACCATGAATCCTGAGTATGTTCTAGACCAACCATTGGTTGAGAAAATGGTTGACTTGATTCCACCTTCAGTTGATTATACCTTTCCCATAGAGATTGAAGTTCATACCGCTCAGGTTCTTCTCGTTTCATCAGGTTCTAACGGACTGGGGAATATTTCTCCCTTTTGCATGGCATAGAGGGGAAATCCTCCCGTTCCCACAACACTGGTGGGAAATCCTCCCATTCCCATGGCACAAGGGGGAAGTTATCCCTTTCCTACATTACCCCTTCCAAGTAGCATGGTAACTTCCTTTGATTAGAGTCAACTCATAGGATATTGTCTTCCTCATTACGTTCCCTTCCGGATAATGGTACAACCTTATAATGTGGTCGTACCTATCAAAATCATAGATGAAGGTGCATATGTTAGTATTTTTCCCTCAACTACTTGGAAAGCTTTATGTTCTTCGCAGCTTGTACCCGTTACCTAGAATCTATTAGATTTTAACTTAGCTTTTAACAAAGGAACCAATAAACCTTTAGGGATGCTTCCTAAGTTGCTTATTGTTTTTGGAGGAAAATTTTTGTATATAGATGTGATGGTAGTACAAGGACATTTTTATTTGAATTTACTCCTTGGGAGTGATTATGTTTATGTCATGGGAGCTCTTGTCTCTTCACTCTTTCGTGTGATGTGTTTCCCACATGAAGGAAGAATTATGACTGTTGACCAAATTTCATTCATTGGTCCTAATTTGACTCCCAAGCATCCAACTTCCCCAAATGGTCCTTATATGCAAATGGTACCTTCCCCGCAACAGATTAATTATGTGGAAACTTGTTCCATGCTCGCATCTACTGATGATCTAGTATGTGATGTAGTGCATCATTTACTAGGGGCATTGGAGTCTGATATTTCCATTGGATCCTTTGATATATATCCCATCGAGATTATTTTTCTCCCATTTGATGAGAAAATCTTGGAAGCCATGGTCTCTCGGAGGCCATGATAAGGATTAGGGAAAGTTCCTTTTCTTGTGTCAAGCTCCTTAAAAAATGAAACAAGAATAGAGAAGATCTCTTTTTCTTATGTCAAGCTCCAAAAATGAAAAAATATTGGAGCAGAGTTCCTTTCTTTGTGTCAAGCTCCTTAAAAATTGAAACAAGGTCCTCCGAGCAGAGTTCCTTTTCTTGTGTCAAGCTCCTTAAAAAATGAAACAAGATCAAGAGAAGAATTCCTTTTATTTTTTCAAGCTCATTAAAAAATGAAACAAGGTGTCAAAGAAAAGTTCCTTTTCTTGTGTCAAGCTCATTAAAAAGTAAAACAAGGTTCCTGGAGAAAATTTCCTTTTCTTGTGTCAATCTCCTTAAAAAATGAAGCAAGCTCTTATGAGGATATTTCTTTTACTATGCCAACCTCGTTAAAAAATGAAATAGGTTCCTATGAGCATAGTTATTTTCCCGTTTCAAACTCGTTAAAAAAGGAAACTAATCCCCTTCTAATTATAGTCTTTGATTAGATCTCGTAAATTCCTAGTCGATTATTTCACTTGATCTTGTAAACGAACCTTCATTCCATCCACCTGTTAGTACCTAGTAGTCTACTTAGGTGCATGAAATGAAGCTTGGGGGACATGTACCTTGAATTGAGTCATTATGCTAGGGGCATGAAAACTTATTTCAAACATAGTTTTCCTCTATTTCAAGCTTGTGTGAAAATAAAACCACTCTTAAGTATATTTTTTCTCATGTTTCAAGCTTGCATTAAAATCAAACCAATTTAAAGCATAGTTTCCCATGTTTCAAGCTTATGAAAAAATGAAACCATTCCCATTTTATCCCTCGTGATTGCCATTTTTATCAGCGTATTTTTTGCAGATGAGCCTTTGTTTTTCTCATTCCATCTTTACATCTACTTGGTTGATCATACACTTTCACTTGGTTGTTTTACCCTTTCGTGAGGAACAATTATGACAAGTGGTCTTATTTGCCAGCCTCTTGACCTCTGTGTGTTTTGAGAAGTTCCATCATGGTTGGAACTATCTTTTACCCTTTATACCACTTGTTCCTCCAGGAGGAGTCCTCTTTTAGCTATTTCCAGACTCTGAAAACATGAAAAGATTGTCAAGCACTTGCCTTTTCGAACTCATAAAAGTAAATGAAAATACGTCTACTCAGTATAGGCCATTTTTTCACATCCGATCAGTGACCCTCCTAATGGGATCAATCAATATCTTATTCCCCCTTGTCACCATCTTTCACAAATACCTAAGCATGTACCTTTAATTTCCTAGAGTTTCAACCCTAAACTACTTCATTTAAGCCAGTTTGAGGACCAACGGTCCCTGTAAGCCTACTGGGGTGCATTCAACAGTAGGTTACTCCACTATAGCCTATGTTGGTCACCAGTAGGTTCCTCCCCTTTTAACCTAGGTTGGTTCTAGAAATCTGCGAGAATGATCAGGATTCTGGAAGCTTCCCCTTCTAGGAGTTTCCAGATGTTGTTTCAACTAATCATTAGAGGATTTTTGAGGTCTAGAATGGGCCTCCTAAGGAAACTATAAAAAAATAGTGGAAATAATCAAATAAGATTAGATTACATCATCAAAGTTTAGAGGGAAAAAGAAAAAACTATTTTTTCAACTCGTATTTTGAACTTATCTCCCTATGGGTTTTCTCAAATTTCAAGCGAAAACACTCATTGGATGCACAATTTGATTCCTCATCCAAGGAGTACCCATGTTGCATACTTTCGATCAACCCTGCTACACAAAAGAACAAAAAATGAGAAATACATGAAAAACGTGATTGCAAACACGTTTTGTCATGTATTTCTCATTTTTCTTGTAGTGGGGTCCATAGAAAGTATGCAACATGGGTACTCCTTGGATGAGGAACTAAATTTTGCATCCAATGAGTACTCCCTCTCGAAATTTAATTAAAACCTTAGGGATATAAGTTGAAAAAAGTAGTTCTATTATTTTATTATCTTTTAATATTTTTACCCTTTTACTCCAAAAATGGTAAATCATCCCCCATGGTTGACATCATCATCTTGAATCCTATTGGTCCTTATAAAGTTTATTTTGGTTGTACATTTTTCTTAGGATGCCCATTTTAGACCTATTGAAACCTAATCATCAGGTTTGGGTGAACATAATGTAAATAAATAAATAAGTAATGTGAACAGTCATCGGGAGATGAAGTGAACAGTCTCTACCTCATGTATATAATGAAGACCAACCTGAAGGAATAAGATATACAAATCAATTTTGGTTTGAGGAGTTACTGCCTGGCCTAAGATGGTATCAGAGCCAACTCCCAGATGAGTTGTAACTCCCTTCTGCCATTTTCTTGCAGTCTATCCATTGCCCCTGTGGAGTCTGTCTACTGCCCCCTCCATAGTCGTTGATGCAAATCTCTGACAGTATCTGCACCCTCTGTGCTCCTTGGGTTGTTCATAATTGTCCTCTCTACCATAATCACTGTTGGCGTGGTTTTCCTATATAGGTGTAACGTTTCCTTACCCACTTCTGTCTCTTAGTTATCTAGAAGAGGAGCATTGAATCTCTTGGTATCCGCACGTTGAAACTCCTGGTCAGTTTCTCTGTGCATTGAGCTTTGAAGGTCGTTGTGTTTATACATTTTGTTCTAGTGATGACTGTTCAGAATTTCAAAAATGTAAAATGCCACAACAGAGCTGAATATGTAGAGCCCATAAACCAAATGAGTCACAGTGCTGAGAAATAACTCTGCAAAGCACAGACTCAGCGATGCTACCACCCATAACTGCATATTCAGAATCCGGAGAAATGCCTACGAGGTGCTCAAACCCAGGACCTACTGCTCATTCTTGGACATGAGAACCGATCTGGAGCTGGTAAAGATTTATTTTGGTATCCAAAAATTTCATTTGGGTGTCTAGAAATGCAATCGGTTGTTGGTTTGCTGCCCAACTACATTCATTGTTGTAGTGACAAAGATGAGTAATAGATCGGGTGTCAGGATCAATCCAGTGGCTTGAGAAATCTCCCTTTGTATATTCCAATTTTGAACACGTCTTCGAGTCAAGGCAAGTGTACTTTTGGCTTGAACAAGATTTTCTATTTGTCCAATGATTCCATTATGTGACTGCGTTTGAGATTTCCTGAAAATATTTTCTCATTCACTGTGGCATAATAACAAAAGAAAATATTTACTCTTGTCCGACTGTGTCTAGTAAATAATTTTGGGACCATTCTGGATACGAAAGGAGGAGAAGTGGATTTGATTTTGGCATTCAGAGAATGTGAAAAAAAAATTGATGGAGTAAAGGAAGATGATTCAATACAGATTCTTGTTGGTATCACGCTGTTGGAACACTGTTTGTGTCAGAACGTTGTTGGAACCCTAATATATACCTCTGTTGTATGCATTGTAAAGTTTTGTGTCCAGCGCTGTACAATTTTTTATATATTTATGGTATATTTAGGCTGCCATATATATATACATAGTCACTCACCATATATTTCGATTGTCTCACCCATATATATTCTATACTTTAACACTGTCTAGGTGAATGCCAATTAAAATTTTAATTTTCTATCCCGTCATATCAAAATTATTTTTTTTAAAGAGTAAAAGTTTTGCAGCAGAAGTTTTTTTTGTTACAGTATGCATTCAATCATATCCATCATGGGAATAGTTCTTACTCACAAAGAGAACTATCCTGAGTGGTCCCGGATGATAAAACACACGCTCATTTTCAATGAGTTGCGGAAAGGAGTGTGTGTTGGAGATGGAGACAAAGAGCCAAAACAACGTACATCAGATAAAGAGCTCGTCATTTGGGAAAACAAGAACAACAAATCTTATGCATTAATCATAACATCTGTAAATGAAGAAGTGAGTTGCCATATTTCGCCATTTTCAACCACTTTTGAAGCCTTACGAAAGCTGAAAGAACTTTATGACTCACATTTTGCACTTGAAGTTGTTCAACTCATGATTAAACTCTTCACTCTTGAACTACAAAAATAATGATCCTCTTGCTCTTACATCTGAAGTAAAGTCTATAATGCATGATATCAAATCCTCTAAGGTTGAATTGGATATTCCTCTTATCACTTTTCGCAAGGCACTTTATCCTACTTACTCCAATTATCTTGAGTCATTACAAGAAAATGGAAATCTCAAAGATATCACCTTTGACTCTCTTGTGAAAACGTTTGCTGAAAGAGAGAAAGCTTTTGGAAAGAAGACAACCCCTAAATCTTCTGAAGAGGCTGTGTGCCTTGCTCACAAAGAAAAGAATCTTGCTAAATATTCTTCCAGAGGAAGAGGTGGTCGAAGAGGAAGAGGAATATATTTCAGAGGCAAGGGGGGCAGACACTCTCAAGGAGAAAAGGCAAATTTGCACTGCATACGTTGCAAAAGAAATGGATCACATGATGCCTCTACATGCAAGTTACCATGGGACATAATTGAGTAGCAAAGAAACCAACAGAAAGGTAAAATTGATGATACAGACAAAGGTAAATCACCTGAATCTGCTCACTATGTTGTGGCACAATGTAATATTGGAGTAAATGAATATTTATTTAATGCTTCACTTGCTTCTTGGAAAAATGATTGGTTGCTTGATTCAGGAGCAACCTGCCACATGACTCATAGAAAAATATTTTTTGAAGAATTTACTGACAATGTTGATGGAGCAGTATACTTTGCAAACCAATCAAAAATCAAGCCATCAGGGCTTGGCACAATTAGGCTTAAACTGCCTGGTCTTCTAGACTTTCTTCTGAATCATGTTCTATATCTCCCACAACTCAAGAGAAACTTGTTGTCCTTGGTCCACATTTGCCAGCAAGGTCACTCCATTCATATGTTTGATGGCAAGCTTGAGGTAATAAGAGCATATGATCACTCACTTGTCATGAGGGGAATAGAAGAAGAAAGGCTTCTCAAGTTGCAAGGTACCTCTGCTAGTGCACAACATTTCTCATACAATTCTCATCATGAAGAAGGTACACTTCCATCAATTTTATTATGGCATGCTATACTTGGATATTTAAACTATGACAACCTCCGCTTGTTGAAAAAAAATGGTGTTGCTGGTTTGCCTACAATTCCTAGGAAATTTAAGCAATGTGATGCTTGTATTCGAGGAAAGCATAGCAAACAGTCTTTTCATGATTCAAATTCAAGAGCACATAGAAAACTTGAACTCATTCATTCAGATTTATGTGGTCCAATGCCTATTCCTTCTGCAAATGGAAATAAATATATGATGACATTTATTGATGACTACAACAGAATGTGTTGGGTTTATTTATTGAAGAACAAATTTGATGCTTTTCAAACATTCAAGAACTTTCATAAATGGATTGAAAATGATGCACAATCTCATATTGGGTCTATTCGCACTGATAATGGAAAAGAATACACATCAAATGAATTTGAAAACTATCTTCGTCAACATGGGATCAAACATCAAACAACTGTACATTATAATCCCTAATAGAATGGTGTAGCTGAAAGAATGAATAGGACAATCTTAAATATGGTACGATCCATGCTCTTCTTCAAAAATGTAAAGATAATGTTTTGGGTTGATGTTTTTCTATGTGCTGCATATATAAAGAATAGGTGTCCATCTAATGCTATTAGAAACAAAACCCCATACAAAATGTGGTATGGACACGTTCCTTCGCTAAAGCATCTCAGGGTCTTTGGTTCCACCTATTATGCCTTGATACCAAAGGTACATAGAAACAAACTTGGTGCAAGAAGTTGTAAGTGTATCTTCCTGGGGTATTGAAACACCTCCAAAGCATACAATCTCTATGATAAAGTAAATAAAAAGTTTGTTGTATCTGGAGATGTAATTTTTCTTGAATCATCCAAAACTGACAATGTTGTTGAGCGGCAACTTGATCGCTTGGATAGATTTGAAAAAGCAAAATCATTTCAAGAATTTGATAATCAGATTCCACATCTTGAAGGGGGGATCCCTATACTAGATCAACATGTGGAATCTTCTTCTGAAGAACACTCTCCCCCGCATGAAACTCCAACAACAGATGATGCTTTAAGTGATGTGATTTATAGAATTGGGAGACTCAATCTTGATTCAATCCCAACTCAATCAATGGAGCAGTCTAGAACATTTGAGAAAGGTCCCCCAAAGTGTCTAACAAAGACACTAGAAAGTGTTCATCTTGATGAGGATGGAAAGACAGGAACTAGAAATTCAAACCGGCAAAATGGAGGTGATGAAGAGGACTCTAATTCACATGTTGATTTGGATGTTTCTTATGATTTTGAATTGAACTTGTCTACAGATTTTGAACCAACTTTCTTCAAAGAAGCTGCTTCTCATGATGAATAGAAAGAAGCGATGAAAAAGGAGTATGATGCCCTCATAAAGAACAACACTTGGAAGCTGGTTGATCCTCCATCAAGAACCAAACCGATTGGTTGCAAGTGGGTCTACAAGAACAAGTATAAAGCTGATGGCTCACTTGAAAAGCACAAAGCTAGGCTTGTGGCAAAAGGTTTTGCATAGAAGGAAGGGGTCGATTATGAGGATGCTTTTTCCCCCACAGCAAAATGGGCTACCATCCGGACGCTCTTTGCCCTAGTAGCTCAGAACAGTTGGAAAGTCCATCAAATGGATGTAAAAACTACTTTCTTGAATGGAGATCTAAAAGAGAATGTTTTTATGTCCCAGCCTGAAGGATTTTCTGTGGAAGGACATGAACATAAAGTATGCAAACTGGTGAATTCTTTGTATGGCCTCAAACAAGCATTGTGAGCCTGGTATGAAAAAATAACTGAGCATCTTCTGAAACTCAATTTCAAACATTATTATCTTGATGATGCAACTTTATTTGTCAAGAAAGTTGGCAAAACAGTTGTATATCTTGTGGTATATGTAGATGATCTTTTAATGACAGGGAACAATGAAAGCTACATTGCATCCATAAAGAAGGAATTGGGGAAAAGTTTTGAAATGACTGATTTGGGCTATGTTCATTACTATCTTGGCATTGAAGTAACCCAACATCCAAAGTCCATATTTCTTTCTCAAAAGAAATACATTGGAGATTTGTTGAACAGGTTTGGCATGACAGAGTGCAATCCTCTTATTACTCCAATGGAACAAAACTTAAAGCTCACATCTATTGAAAGAAAGGAATTTGAGGATGCAACAAAGTATAGACAGCTTGTAGGAAGTCTCAACTACCTAACTACTACCAGACCAGACATTTCATTTGCTGTTGGAACCCTCTCCAGGTTTATGCAAAAGCCTTATGAGGGACATTGGTCTGCTGCAAAAAGAGTTCTAAAGTACTTGAAAGGAACTCAAGACTTTGGAATCAAGTACACACAGGTGGATGACTTTAGTTTGATCGGATACTCTGATTCAGACTTTGATGGAGACAAAGAAACTGGGGTATCTACTTCAGGATATGCTATGAGTCTTGGATCAGGAGCTGTCTCCTGGAGATCACGTAAACAATCAGTTCCAGCAGATTCCACAACAGAAGCAGAATGCGTGGCAGCAGCTGAAGCAACAAAAGAAATTGTGTGGCTCAGGAAAATTCTTGAAGATTTGCAGGTAAAATAAGTACAATCAACTCCACTCATGATTGACAATACCTCTGCAATAAAGTTGCCCAAGAACCGAAAGTTCCATGATAGAATGAAGCACATAAATACTAAATATCATCTGATTCGACACCATGTTGAGGCCAAAACAATCCATCTCCGTCATTGTTCCACAAATGAGCAAATTGCAGACATCTTCACCAAAGTGCTTGGAAGAGAAAAGCTTGAACGATTCAGAATGATGCTTGGACTCACAAACATTCCTTCAGATTAAGGGGGGGAATTTTGACACCTAATCCTTGTGATTAGGTGAATTATTGTAAATAGATAAATAGGAAATATGAACAGTCATTGGGAGAAGAACTGAACAGTCTCTCCCTCATGTATATAATGAAGACCTACCTAATGGAATAAAATAGTCAAATTATTTTTTCCTGATGGAGTTACTGCCTGGCTTGACAAGCACAACCCTCTTGAGGGCACTGACAATGGCCATGTTAGATTCTACTTTTGCAGTCACTACTCCATCTGGTAGCACTATGTCTTGAGGATCCATCGTGTGCACCATTTTTGCTACCTCCAATGTTCCAGGCGCCAAACTAGTTGACGTTGTGATGCTTCACCCAACACTGGTCTGTACCTATGACGCCTGGATCTACAGCTCATGCAGACCCACTTGAATGGCACCCAAGGTCTGTTGTTGTTGTTGCTCGAATTGTTGTAGTAATTCCGCAGTTGCATCCCTCACCGCATCGCCAATTTCGTTCAAATCACCCTCTATCAAGGTGATTGAGTTGAGGGACGTTTTTTTGGCCTTGGAATTCTTCCACGGACCTACTTTGTCCTGCTCCTTTTTGCACTTAACCCGAAATGGAGTAGTCTCCAAGTCTGCTCCTCCCTGGTCAGATCGCTGCTCTTCCTCTTCTGTCTTCAGGGAAGGAGATTTATGACTCCTGTCGGAGTCACGCTCCTCCTCTTCTTCCTGCCCTTGTGTCTACTTTTTGGCAGTGGGCTCTACTTTGGCTTTGTCCTCAGCTTCTTTCTTCCTCTTCTTAGCCAATAGTTTCATCTTTAGTCTGGCCTCTTCCTTCTTACGCTTTGCTGCAGACTTGCTAGACCCAACTGTCAAGTCTAAGGATGTGCACCACTCTGTTAGCCAGCGGTCAAGGACCATCGCAATCACATCGTCCGTGGCGAGGTATGGAAGGTCATACCATTTTTTCTCAGGGTCCTTCTGCGTTCGCATGGAGACACAGTGTAAGTCTGCCTTGAACTCCACATACTCTGCCAACTGGTCAAAGATAGTCAGTGACAATGTTGATGGCCATGTTGATACTCATCTCCATCAAGATCCAAAAGATCTTGCTATCCTTGACCCTTTGGGGATCCTTGGTAGCCTAGAGCGAAGCAAACTTTGCTACTTCCTGTAAATCCTGTGCGACCGGAAGAAACTGACTATCCTCCCATGTGACCAATACTATGGATAGCAGCAGCCATGCGTAGTGAAATCTTTTGTTGTGGTCTTGTGCCTCTCTGCAGTTTCCGAGGAACTCACTGCAGAGGTAGCGTGCCCAGT
Source organism: Pinus taeda (assembly GCA_000404065.3). Classification (NCBI taxonomy): domain Eukaryota; kingdom Viridiplantae; phylum Streptophyta; class Pinopsida; order Pinales; family Pinaceae; genus Pinus; species Pinus taeda. The sequence goes on from APFE031431303.1 coordinate 255,148, forward strand.
TGAATTGTACGCCCTTCGCGCACTGGGCCGCTAATGATATAATCGTTGCCGACACTTCATCTGTGCGACACTTTCTCATAATTTTTCCTGCCAAGATCTGGGTGGCTACTTTGACCGTGGGGTCAGTTATACTACAAATGGAGTAGACGCACGTCTTCTTGACAAGCTTAAATTTTTTCCTTCATTTGCTCGGTGATGTCATGCTCACCTATCTTTCATCCAAATGCCATGGCCATATTTAATCTTGAATGCGACAATTGAGTGATCCTATGGATCAGCATGTCAGTGATCAATATTGGTTCTTCCAACCACAGGCACCCATCATGCACCAAGCAATGCAGCTGTTTGATCACTATCATGGTTATGGGCATGCGGTTGTAATGTGACACCCATATCATGTATAGCAGTCCTGCCTTGTCCACCCCTTTTATCCATTTCCTTGGCTCCAACGCGGTCACACCAGTGTCCTTATAGAAGACACAACGCATGAGCTGATCAATCACTAAGTGGGGAAAGCGCTCTGTATCGGCCAAATCCCAATCCTCTAGCTTTAAAAGGGGGATGATTTCCAGGCACAGTATGTGAAATGCGATTTTTTTCGACAGCAATGGTGTATGCAGCGTGACCTTGCTCTCATCAATGTCCTTGGGGACCTTTGCCTTACCTCAGCGTGAAGGAATATTCGGGTAGTTTAGAGATAGGGTTAGACCCTTCAACGTCAATTTCCTCGGCTCCCATGTCAATGTCGTCTCCACCCATATTGATTTCTTCACTGTCTTCTTCAGGTTCTAGGTCAACTACCTTGCCCTTTTCCTGTGCAGTGGGCTTTTCCTTCTACACGTGTTTTCTGGGTGACGCTCGCACTGACAATGTTTCTTTTGCTTATCTTTCTTCATTTTTGGACTCTCTTTTGTCAGCATAGGTTTTAACCCCATACAGAAATTACCTGCATACGAATTATAAGAAAAAAAAATAAACAATGCGAGAGCATAACACATAAAACACATATACACAGAGATTTTCCCTTGGATCCCAAAATCGAGACTACTAGCTTGATTTTTCATTATCGTTCCTTTCAATGTTACAATACATATATACACATGCTGAAACATCCAATACCATGGACCAAAAACCATCGCATCCAAAACCATGTGCGAAAACCATGCACAAAACCATAGGTAGGTTCACCCCACCTAATATAGGGTCCAAACCCCCTATCACCCCCTTGATACGCAATTGGCGTAACTAGGGCAACTAGTCATGGAAAGAATATAACACAACCCAACATTGTCCCACTTGTTGTTTCCTTTCCACAGGGGTCCACAGGAGAGCTTAGTCATTTATCCAACCCTGCAATGCCCATTGTTTCTCTACACTAAGAGAACTTCTCAGAGCTCACATATTTTGTCAATGCATCTGCAATATTCTTCAAAGTGTCCACCTTTACCAGTAACACCTTTTGTCTTCTATCATATCCCTCACAAAGTGATAGTGAACATCAATGTGCTTTGTCTTTGAATGGTAAGCAGGGTTCTTTGCCAAGAAAATTTCACTTTGGCTATCACAACATATTCTTATAGATCCCTATCCTAACCCCATACTTGAACACAATCGCTGCAACCAGACTGCTTCCTTGCTTACATGAGTGGTTTTCATGTATTCTGCCTCTGTAGTTGATAGTGCCACTACAAATTGTTTCTTACTCATCCAACTGACTGCACCTCCAAATAGGTTAAACACATACCCACTTGTAGATCTTCTTTGATCCAGATCTCCAGCCCATTCTACATCAACAAAGCCACGAATATCCAACACTTTGTCCAATATTGGTCTTCCTTGGTAGCAAAAACCATAATCAGTAGTGCCACGCAAATACGTGAAAACCCACTTCACTACTGTCCAGTGCTCCTTCCCTCGTTTTGACATAAACCTACTCAGTACTTCCAGTGCATGTGCAATGTCTGGTCTAGTACAGACCATCGCCTACACTAGGCTACTGCCTGCACTTGCATATGGAACATGGGACATGTCCTCTTCATCTTCTTGTGTCTTGGGACACTGTTAAAAAAAAACTTCACACCTACAGGAATAGGAACCTTCACCAATTTACTATCCTTCATATTAAACCTTTGCAGTATTGTCTCGACATACTTCCTCTCGTTTAACCAGAGATTCCTCTTTTCTCGATTTCTTTTAATTTCCATGCCCAAAATATAGTTTTCAACACCAAGATCTTCCATGTCGAATTTGGAGGACAATTGGGTCTTCAAATCTTGGATAATTTCTTTATCATTTCCAACCAACAACATATCATCCACATACAAGACCAGATAAATAACATGGCCACCAATTAATTTAAAATACACACAGTGATCTGCTTTGCTTCTGGTGAAGCCAAGTCCCCATATAAATGTATCAAATTTCTGATACCACATCCTTGGTGACTGTTTTAACCTATACAGAGACTTTTTTAACTTCCATACCAATTCTTTCTCACCCTTTGCCGCAAATCCTTCAAGTTGCTTCATGTAGATCTCCTCTTCCAGATCCCTGTGAAGAAATGTTGTCTTCACATCCATCCACTCTACCTCAAAATAAAAAGCAGCAACAATAGATAAAAGTAATCTAATAGAAGCTACCTTGGCAATAGGAGAAAAAATATCACCAAAATCAATTCCCAGCACCTGGGAATAACATTTTTCTACCAAACGAGCTTTGTATTTCTCCACTTTTCCTTCTGCATTTGTCTTCTTCTTGAACACCCATTTGTTGCCAATGCGTTTCCTTCCAGCTAGCAACTCCACCAGATCCCAAGCCTCATTTTTGTGCAAAGATACCATTTCATCAATAATGGCCTCTTTCCAGAGTTTTCCATCCTCTGAATCTACTACTTCCTTGATAGTTCTGGGATCATCATCAGTAATAGATAAAGCACAATTTGAATCAAAAGCAGATGGACTATACCTTTTTGGCTGCCTTCTTTCTCGAACTGATCTTCTCACAACCAGAGTTTGTGGCTCTTCATCTTCTGATTCCTCTTCTGTTGTAGAGTCTGATTCTTCCTCATTTAGCTCAAACTCTATCTTCTCAGGTTCCTTTGGTTGGACTTCATGTTTAATAACATCTTTCACCTCTCTGAACACCAGATCTCAGCTGTACACAACCTTCCTTGTTACTGGGTTCCAACTTTTATAACCCTTTAACCCATCCTTATACCCATTAAAGATGTACTTTTCAGATTTACTATCTAACTTTGTTATTTTTTTCCTTTGGAACATGTACATATGCATCACATCCAAATACCCTCATATATGAAAAAGAGGGTTTCTTACTAGTCCATACCTCTTGTGGACTCTTATCCTCCAACGCTGATGAAGGTGATCTGTTGACCAAGTAACATGCAATCTCCACCGCCTCTGCCCAGAATTCCTGTCCTAACCCGACACCACTGAGCATGCTTCTTTCCCTTTCCATCAATGTCTTGTTAATTCTTTCTACAACTCCATTTTGCTCAGGTGTGTATGGAGTAGCCTTTTGCCATGCTATATCACACTTCTTACAGAATTCTTCAAATTCCTTCTTGCAAAACTCTCCACCATTATACGTCCTCAACACCTTTATCTTCTTCTATGTCTGGTTTTCCACCAAAGCCTTAAATTATTTAAACCTATCAAAGATTTCAGATTTATTTTTGAGGAAATATATCCATGTATTCCTTGAGAAGTCATCTATAAATGATACATAGTACACAGACTTACCCATTGATGGAACCTTCACAAGCCCAAACACATCACTATGCACAAGCCCTTTTACCACCAGAGGGGAAACTCACCTGATTCTGCTTCCCATATACACAATTTTCATAGAAATAAAAATCTAGAGAGCTATTAGTCATACATTCTACCATACCTCTACCATGAAGTATTCGAAGGCCCTTCTCTCCAATATGTCAAAGGCTTTGATGCCATAGCATGGTCTTTTCTCCAGAGACCACTAGATTTTTTGCTCCACTTTTAGGAACCACAGAACTATTGCACTCCTCAACAATAGTGTGACCTTGCAGCTTGTACAGAGTTCCAGTCTGAACTCCCCGCATCAATACCAGTGCTCCTCGAACCATCTTGTAAGTATCTTTCTCGAACACTGTTTTTACACCTGCATCATCCATATTGCTTATAGAAATTAGATTTCTTGCTAATGCAGGAATATGCACAACACTCGAAAGTGCTCTAATCCTTCCACCTTTGAACTTCAACTTGAATTTTCCATGACCAATGATTTGAGCCTTCCTATCATCCCCCAAGAAGACATCACCACCATCATATTTCTCATACTCGCAGAACCACTCTCTATGGGGAGTGAAGTCAAAGGATGCACCTGAGTCAATCAACCATGAATCATGATATACTTGTGTACTTGAAGAAGCCAAGTACACATCCCCACCTTCATCTGAGGTGGTTTTCGCATCTGTAGAAAGAGCACCATCAGATCCCTTTTCTTTGTCAGGAGCTTTAGATTTACAATCCCTTTTATAGTGTCCTTCATTTCCACATTTCCAGCTCACCTTTATAGGTTTTGCTAGAGATTTAGATCTCCCACTCAATGACTTATTTTTGTTTCTATTCTGGGACCGTCCTCGTACAGACAAGGCATCACCATTCTAGCTCTCCATATTTTTCCATCTCATATCCTCTGTCACAAGGATGAGACTATTTCATCAAACTACAAGGCAGTTGCATTGCTACCTATTGCAATAACCATACTATCCCACGAATCTGGTAGAGAACACAACAAACTGATGCACTTATCTTCATCAGAAATTTTAATATCAACATATAATAACTAAATTACCACAATATTAAATGCATTCAGATGCTCTGTCGTCAAGTCTCCATCTTTCATCCTCAGGTTATACAACTTTTTCCATAGGAATAGTTTATTCACTAGAGACTTAGATTGGTACAAAGTCCCTAACTTGTCCCACAAAGCCTTCGTCGTAGCTTCCCCTGATACATTTAGCAATACTAAATCTAAGACACACAATCATATTGTGCTCTTTTCCTTCTGATCCAACTTCTTCCATTCTTCATCGGACACTCTTGTTGGTTTAGTACCCAGATCTACCATGATCCACCGATCTTTCTCTACCAACATATCATCCATCTTGAGTTTCAATAACTCAAAACTCTTACCATTAAATTTATCGATCTCTATCTTTCCACTACTTGCCATCTTCTTTCACCACTAGAATCGATCTCGCAGATCTCCCACTGAACAAGGTCTATCACAAGCCTAAGTGAAACCCCTCAGCAATAAAGGTGTCCCCTTGAAGCCAAAACTACTTCGATACCAAATGTAGGTTTTAACCTTGTATAGAAATTACCTACATACGAATTCTAAGAAAAAAAAACAATGCAAGAGCATAACACATAAAACACATATACATAGAGATTTTCCCCTGGATCCTAAAATTAGGACTACTAGCTTGATTTTTCATTATCGTTCATTTCAATGTTACAATACATATATATACTTGTCAAAGCATCCAATACCATGGACCGAAAACCATCGCATCCAAAACCATGTGCGAAAACCACGCACAAAAAAATAGGTAGGTTCGCCCCACCTAATATAGGGTGCAAAAAAAATTTCCCAGGGGTGTTGCCTTGGATCATATAGAGGGGGACTAACTATCCCCCACCCCAAACCCTCGGTGCACAATCGACGCAACGAAGGGGGGGTCTAACCCCCTGGTTAACTAGGGCAACTAGTCGTGGAAAGAATATAACACAACCCCCACCCATATTGATTTCTTCACTATCTTATTCAAGTTCCAGGTCAACTACCTTGCCTTTTTCCTGCACGGTGGGATTTTCCTTCTGCGGGTGTTTTCTGGGTGACGCTCGCATCGATGGTGTCTCTTTCTGCTTATCTTTCTTCGTTTTTAGACCCTCTTTGGTTGGTGTAGGCCTTGGCCTAGGTGACCTCAGTGATTTGGGTATGTCTACAAGTACTTCAACACTTGCTATCTCCAGGGCATCTTCCTCAGCTGCCATTGCTTCTCTAGCACTCACGGTTTCTGCGGGTGCCAACATGATACTAGACAACAACTCTTATGTTTCCTTTGGCAACTTCTCAAACACTGACCTAACTATCAAAGCTTCAAAGTACTCACGGTTCATAAGTTCCTGAGAGCTCAACACCTCAATTCTAAAAATGCCAAGTGTTTTTCAGTGGGCAGCCACCTTTAATTTATAGGAATTTTTGAATTCAAATCCAACCATTCTCCCCAAAATTCGTTTATCAATGCTAGATTGGCGATAGATTTTCAAAGATATTGCCCTTAAATTTTGACTTAAATGCCGCCCCCTGCTCCATTTAGTTGTTTTCCCACTGTCATGTCATGAACAGTGACCATAACGGTCACTTTACGGCTTCCCTGCATGGTCCCTTCTTCGATAGCGCAGCTCCTTGAGCGTTTTTGTTGACATTGTGATATTTCTTTGTTCCATCCAGTTTCCCAATCGCGTAGCTCCATAACCCGGGTAGTGTAGTTTATAGTCCTACACCTTCTTTCAGCTGCTTGGATCGCTAAGGTTGTGCTTCCATCATGTAGTTATCTAGCCGGATCACTAGTCTATGGCTTCAATCGGCTGCCATTCACCCTCCCTGGGAATGGATTTCCATTCAACTTTATCAACTGAACTGCTCCACCATCGGTAATCTCCTTAATGACATAGGGCCCCATCCAATGCATCCAAAATTTTCCCAGAAATTTATCAAACTTACTATCATATAATAAAACTAAATCATTTACCTTGAAGGTGCGCAGTTTGATGTGCCGATTGTGCCATCCCTTTTCGTGCTCCTTTTGAACTTGTTGATGGAATCCAGCTAGAAATATATCCTCTTCAGGCTCCATTAGCTGTGCGAGCCTATCCTCCAGGGCTCTGTGATCCGCCATTCCTATGAATGCCTCTATGCGCAGACTAGGTACAATGTATTCCATCTGCATCACAACTTCTACGCCATAAACCGGTCTGAACAATGTTTTTCTAGTCAACTTCTTTCAATTCGTTCTATAAGCCCATAGCACCATAGGCATGCACACATCCCAGTTGTTTCTTTGAGCATTTCAAACCTTTGTTAGCGCACTGTCCAATATTTTATTAAATGCTTCCACCGTCCCATTAGCCTGCAGATGATATAGCATACTCTTCTGATGGTAAACCTGAAATTCCTTCGTCATTGCACTGATCGTCTCGTTAAGAAAATGCGTACCACGATCGCTCATTAAAATTTTTGGACAACCAAACCTTGTCAACACATTATATTAAATTAATAAATAATAATTTGACCTGGGTCCTAAGGTCAAAATTAGTCGTTGGAGTCTTTGCTCAGACTATTTAACATGCTAAGCTAGATTTGTTTCTTCAACTTGTCCTGACGATGAACCACACTTGGTGGTTTGAAACACGTCGACAAAGGTCTTTCTATATGTGATTTATGCCGAAGCTCTACTTATAACGTTCTCAAAGATGAATTTTGCTGTTGTCATGCTTTTACAGTCCTTCACAGGCTGGGCCTCCGCCCATCTGATTAATTAATCAGTTCCGGTGATAATGTATCACGCACTCGTCTTTTTCGCTGGAGGTTGAATTGGTCCCACAAAGTCAATCACCCACTTCTCAAAGGGTTGTAACAATATATGTGGATTCAGTGGAAGCTCATCCCTGTGCGAGGGTCTGCCAGTCCTTTGGCATGTGTCGCATGCCCTACAATACACTTTTGAATCATTATGCAAGGTCGGCCACCACAACATAACACGTAGAATCTTTTGCGATGTTTCCTTTCTTGCATAATGACCTCCCGCGGCTTCTCCATGAGCCTCAGCGAGGATGCTGTTTTTTTCAAACTCTGGGACATAACATCACAATATTTCATCTAATTCCATTTTGTACAAGTGCCCTGCAATGACAGAAAATTCTGTCGTGCGCACCACCAGTTCCTTCTTATGTTTACTTGTATATCCTTTTGGAGTGGTTCTTTTCATCAGGAAGTGTATAATATCTTCAAAATGGTTGTCCGCAACGCGCACTCCAAAGAGCTGCACATCAGGCAATATTTCCTCCAAATTAGTAGGCTCTTCTCCAGTTTCATTGTGCGACAGAGGATCCGGTCTTGCATTTAATTGTCTTGGTTTCACAATGACTTCAAATTCATATTCCTGGAGAAAAAACAACCACCTGCATATCTTCCCCCCCAAAACAGACTTGTTGACGAGGTATTTCAATGCAGAATGGTCTGTATACATCTTAAAATGTCCACCCAACAGATAATGCCTAAACTTCTGGAGCGTGTACACCATAGCTAATCTTTCGCACTTTGTCGTGGAATAATTTTTCTCAGCTTTGGATAACTTCCTACTTGCAAGCGCTATAGGGTGATCCAAGTCCCCTTCACCGGCCTGTGTTAGTACTGCTCCCAGCGCAATACATTATGCATCCACATGCACATGAAATTCCTTTTTCCAATTCGGGAAGACTAGGATCGACACGGTGACCATTTTCTCCTTTAGCACATCCAAGCTCTTCTGGCATTCTTCATTCCAATAAAACGTAACATCCTTCTTTAACAATTTTTCCATCGACATGGTGATCTAGGCATAACTCTTGATGAATTTCCTATAGTATCTTGTATGCCCCAACGTTGCGTGCAACTGTTTCACACTCCTTGGTGCTTCCAAATTGATTATGATCGTGATCTTCACAGGGTCTACCATGAAGCCCTGTCTGCATACCACATGACCCAGCAAGATCCCAAAAGGGACACAAAACAAACATTTCTTCGAATTGAGTGTGATCTGATACCTCCGACATCTATATAGCATCAAGCACAGACTTTCCACATGGTGCTTTACCAATCCAAACACTATCCAATTTTCAAAGTATACCTCTAGAAATTTGTGAATGAAATCCTTGAACGCCGCGATGACTATGTGTGAAAAGATAGCTGATGCATTCTTCATCCCAAAAGGCATCATCATATACTGAAATCATTCCCATTCAGTCATGGAGGTCATCTTACTTCCATCCTCCGACGCGATCTTGATCTGATGGTACCCAGAGAATCCATCAGTGAATGGATATGCTTCTTAACCGCCAAAATTATCCAGGACCTCATCGGTGAAGGGAGTTGGGAAGGGATCATGCATGCAGGCATCATTCAACTTCCTGAGATATACACATATCCTTATTTCTTCCTTCTTCTCCTTTTCCTGAACTGCTATTGGGCTCACCCAATTAGATTCTTCCACTAGTTCAATGATACATGCCGCGAGCATCTTATTTAACTCTAAGCAGACCCTTTCTTTATACTTCGGATTGAGGCAGTAAGGTTTTTGCTTCACAGGTTTCACCTCTAGTTTTAGGGCAATCTTCGTGACACCTAGGTCTCCTATTATCCCTTTCAGATATAAAAACTTCATGGGGAACAGATCCTGATATTTGCGGAGTAATTAAACGACCTTATCTACCATCGCGTCGTCCCAGTGGTCCCCAATCCTTGCAAACTTTGGCTCTGCCTCCGTGTTAATGTCATCTGTCTAGTTTTGAGCGGCTCAGCTATGTCGGGTTCTCTAGTTGCAATCCTTCAACTTCACGGAAACCTTTAGTCTCTGGAATATTAATCTTTGTCGGGTCTTCATCTTCTTCTTCCATTGTTACATTGTAGCACTCCAACACGTGGCTCACCTGGGTAGTCCAATCAGGTTAACTCAAATCTAGAGGATCCTGCAGTATCCTGTAAATTGTTGCCTTAACCTCCTACAAAGCTTCATCGATACTTTCAAACCCATCCTCAAATCTGAACGTCATAAAAAATCCTTGGCGCAAGACATCCCATTCTTCAGTTCCATGGTGGATTTCTGTCTCCAAGTACCAATTCATCGGTATAACATCCAAGGTATGAAAAAATAGATGTACCCACTTCGGCTGAGGCTTCGCTCCATACACTTTAGTCCATTTGGCCAAATGGTCACGTGGATCATTTCTCCTGTCATATTTTTTTGTTATTCGTACTTATGGGTGACCAAACCGCACTCTTATCATTTTTCTGTATACGTGCCAATTATCAAAACTATCCTTGTGAGTGCCCCACCATCTCACAGGTGTAGTGCACAGTGCCCAGTCGAGGGCTTAGAAGTGATGTTTCTCTGACACTTCTCTCTCAAATGCATCCAAAAAGTGATTAACATTAGTTAAACCATCATAGTAAGGCAGATTTCTTACCTTTGATGATACAAAATGCAACGACTCGGTCATCATATTACAACACAACGTAGATACTTCATGCAGTCGATTTTGCTAGTGATCCAGTTCTTCCTCTAAATCTGATGTGCAAGAACTTTTGCGGTCCCATGCAATACATCAATCTGTTGTCGAATTCACCCACTTCTGATCTTGCACTGTTATATTGTAAATTTGGTCCAAATCGTCGTCACTTTCATTATCGCGAATCGGTTCAGTATAACGCTGTCCTTCTGTAGGGTCTAGTGGCACCACTACGCGGAGCGCTTTCTGCTCAAATATCATCTTTTACTTCTTCATATTGATTACCCCATTCATGTCAGTGGCCTAATCGATCCCAAGGAGCATTCATAGCCTCGACAGGGTTGCTTTTTAACCCTCCCAAATGAGCTAGAGTCCTTGCTATAGTTGATTTTTCTTTCTTTTATCACAAAGAGACCATTATGCTAGCATGGTGATGAGATAACCATAGTGCCACTCACCAGGGTGTAACAAAAATGATCAGGTTGGCTCGTGATGAGAACTCATGTTCTTCTGACAAATTAATTATCAAGAAGGTCATTGCCTTGGTTTGGTAGCCAAATTGGAATGTCACCTGTTACATCCTTATGATCATGATAGGTTAGCTCATGATGAAACCCCCTATCCTCTTTGGACAATGTTTTAAGCATTTTGCTATTTTATTTTTCTTTTGGAATCTTTCTTGTGAAAAAAGGAGGCCCATTTGCTCCTTAAGGGTCAGGGATGGTGTAAGAAGTAAGAATATGCCAATGGAATTGTTACACTCTTATCCCCTTAACATTTTATCGATGAGTTTTATCCATTTGGATTTATAAACATAAGCCAAAATGGATTAAGAATAATGAATCATTTCATGAAGTGTCCACAAGAAAAGATGTTCAAACAACCATTGTAAACATACCTGGACAGAGTCTTTTCTTCTACCGTTATCTCTTCTTCTGGTGCTTCATTGTTTTCTTCTTAAATATCATTGTGATTTGATGTGGGAAAATAATCCCCATCTTCTTTATTGTTACAATCTTTTGTTTTTATATATTTTGTATTTTTGCATGCTTCATCCACTACAACATCAATACTTTCAACAATTCTCCCAAGTCTTTATTATAACATTTATATCCTTTACTTCAGGAAGAGTAACCAAGAAGAATACCTTTACCTACTCTGGGCTCAAACTTACCAAGTTTTTCATCAGTCCTTTTGATACAACATTTGCTTCCAAAAACTTTAAAGTATTTTACAGTAGGAGTCTTACCATACCAAAGTTCATGTGGAGTTTGAGTGTTATTTACCCGAACATTTTCTTGGTTGAGAATAGTTACGGCGGTGAATGCAGCTTCACCCCAGAAGGTTGCAGGAGTTCCAGATTCATCTAGCATATCTCGAGCCATTTGTTGAATAGTTATGTTCATTCTTTCTACTACTCCATTTTGCTGAGGAGTCCTTGTAGTGGAGAACTACCTTTTCCATGTTGTTCACAAAAGCCAAAGAATTCATCCAAGGTAAATTCCCCTCCTCAATCAGATATGAGGCATTTGATTTTTCGATCTGATTCATTTTCAAGTTTTGAAGGCTTGAAACTTTTCAAATGCTTCATCTTTATGCTTTAGAATACCTATCCAACACATTCTGGAAAAATCATCAATGAACAAAATAAAGTATTCTTCTCCATGAGGTGAATTTTTCCTTGATGGTCCACATACATCAATATGGACAAGTTCAAGAGGCTTAATAGTTGACCCTTCTTTTTCAATGAAGTGAGCTCTAGTTTGCTTACCGATTTGACATGGTTTAAATATTGCATTTTTAGGGATGTTGATATCTGGAAGATCACGAACAGCCTTGAATTTGCATGCTTTTGTTATTTGAGAAAAGCTTAGATGTCCCAATCTTCTATGCCACAACCCTTTTTCATCATTTTTGCTTAGATAGCACTCTTGTTGTCCTCCTATGAGTATGTATAAGTTGTTTGGAGTTCTTGTACCTTTGATCACGGTCTCTCCTATATCAAGCTCATGAAAAACACATTCGTTTGATCGAAACACCACTTCATTTCCTTGATCACACATTTGACTGATACTCAACAGGTTATGTTTTAAACCGTCTACATACATAACATTTTCAACTTTAACCTTTTCTTTCAAGAAAACATAGATTTTACCTTTTATGACAACAGGAGTGTTGTTTCCAAATGAGACATTCTTTTCCTTTTCTATGCCATTATATGAGTGAAGTTTTTCTTTGTCACATGTCATGTGTTTTGAGCATCCACTGTCGATGTAGCATTGTTTTTCTTATCCTTCTGCATACAAGGCTATACCACATCTTTCTGTTTGAGATTCTTTCCTTCTCCATATCTCGGGATCTAATGGAGTTTTCTCCTTTTGAGATGTTTGCTGAAATTTTCTCCTACATTCAGATTCTTCATGACCAAAGTTGTTACAGATTGAGCATTCTATTTCATTTTCAAGAAGAGAAAAGTTATTATAGGAACTTTTCTTGATCCCTGTCACATTCCTTTGATTTCATGCTTCTCTAGTCATGGTGGTTTTGTATGCAACACATTGAGTAGCTTTGTGTCCAAAATTATGACATGAAAAACAATGCCCATTAAAGAAGTTCCTGCGACTATCGAATCTATTGACCTGGTGATTGTAGTTTCATTGATATTCATCTTTGGAGGAAATTGAGTATGATTTACCTGAGGTTTGTTGTGGCTCCTATTCATCCTTGGAGTAAATTGAGTCTGATTTACTTGGTGATCTGCTTTATGCCTTTGCTGATGATTTTCATACTATTCATTGGTCTTCGCTGCATCAACATAGCTTTTAGTGGAGGTTGACAGCTTCTATGATTGAGATGCTTCTTTAGTATATCCAAAACCTGTATTTATCAGAGGATAACACTGCACTTTGATAATTTCATTTAAAGTTTCTTATCCTTTAGCAAATCAAAGATTGAGAGATTTCATTTTCTCAAGATCCTTTCTTAGACTCACAATTTCACATTCTAGTTTTTCATTATGTTTTTCTTTTTCAACAAGTTGGTATGTTAAGGTATCTATAATCATACTCTTTTCTTCTAAACAAATTTTGAGTTTAGATATTTCTTCATGAAGATAATCCTCTTCTAAAGGATCCCAGAAATTATCATCTTCATAAGCCATTAGAAGTCTATAATCATTACTATTTTCATCTTCATCACTATTTGATAAACCATCACTATCTTCATTAGTATAGTAACTCCTTTTATTTACGACTTGGTTTCTATTCCATTTTGCATATTCCTTCCTTTTTTCATATTTTTCTTTATGAGAAAATTTGGTAGCATAATGACCAACTCTACCACAGGCAAAGCATTTGAAGGGTAGCTTACCTCTAAATATTTAGGAACCCCATTGAAGCTTCTTGACAAAGTTTACATCATCTCCTTCTTCTGAGATATGTCTTGATTAATTGTGTTCTTCCTTTCCTTTTGCTGAAGCTTTAAATGCGGCTTCTCTCATATCTGATGGTCCTCCTTTTCTCATCTCAAAGGCAGTTAAGATTTCGTGAAGCTATGTCATAGTGATAGTCTACAAATCCTATTTTTCTTTTATGGCAGACACTTTTGATTCAAATTTAGTAGACAAGGATCTCAAAACTTTCTCAACTAAAGTAAATTCCTTTATTTCTCCACCCTGATTCTTCATACAATTAACAACCTCATCTATACAAAAGAAGTAAATAGTTATACTTTCATCATTGTGCATCTTAAGAGTTTCATACTGAATTCTGAGAGTTTGAAGCTTAGCATGTTTTACCTGAGAGTCTCCTTCGTAGCTCAAAACGATTTTGTCCCATATTTCTTTGGTTGATTTGAGCTGCATGACTTTGAAAAATTCTAATTGTGATAGACTTCCCAATAACGTATTGACTGCTCTGGCATTGGTTTCATAATGCTTTTTACCTGCCGTATTTGTAGCAATTACTGTTGGAAATGTACATCCTCCTTCCACAATTTCCCATACATCTGTTCCAAGTGATTATAGATAGGTTGTGGTTCTTATATTCCAATAAATAAAATTTCTCCCATCAAAGATTGGTGGTCTGATGGATCCCACGCTTTCTTGATTACTCATGATGATGGATCTCCCTTCAAGTGATCAAGATTCTTATGAAGCACTTGCTCTGATACCAATTATTGGAAATAATACTGAGAGGAGGGTGAATCAGTATTATCAGATCTATAATTTTATTTCCGAAACAAATTTATATATGCTACTTCAGTGAAGTGAACTAGCGTTTACACGCTACTATACTTAAAGAAACCAACGTATATGCAAATAACTTTTGATTTAGACAATTTAACATGTATTGAGCTTAAACCATTATATCAAAGATTTATTAGGTAGTGCAGTAAAAGAAGAATAAAGCATCACACATAAGCAACACACATGAACACCAAGATATAAGGTGGAAACCCAATGTGGGTAAAAACCACCTGTTGTTGTCGTCTCTGTCTTATTTTTAATAATAAGAAAATTTGTTTACAGTCTTGTACTAGTGCAAAATCATACCAGTATGGAGGCACCCACCTGCAGAAGGCTACAACCTTCTCTCATTCTCTAGCTACTACTGGAAGGGAGCTACAACCCCCTAGCTCTTGTACTAGCCAATATGTTTACTTGTACGTAGGTGCTAGCCTACAGAAAACTCCACTCTTCCACCAGGGACCACGTTTCATGAATTTTCATATTGGATACTCCTGGAACGCAACACCACAAACTGAAGGCCATGTTTCATCCAATTTTCATAATGGACCCATCAACAACATTGAAACTCAGAAAATCATAACCGCAATACAACCATCAAATACATCTCCATCAACCAATCACTGAAACCCAATCATCACTTTTTGAATCAACCACAAATAAATCAATCAATCACTTGACAACCCATCATCACTGAAGCAATTCACAATCAATCAATCTGATCACTCAGAACACTGTCACCAGAATATAGTCACCATAACATAAAGAAGAACCCGGAACTCTATAATAGAAAATAAAAACAACTAAAACATACTTCATAAGGTATACGCTACTTCCATGTGTCGAACCAGTGTGTATACGCACTTTCACCAAAAGGAACTAGCATACAGATCTAAAAATTCAAATTTATGAAGTATAAGCTACTTTGATATGCTGAACCAGTGTGTATACGCACTTTTAGCAAATCAAACCTGCGTACAGATCTGTAAATGTTAACTTAAAACATCACAACTATTTCATACTTCAGTCATACCCAGATCATCACATTTACAGAATAAAACATGTGTTAGTATTTAGATGTAGACTATTCAAGATCAAACCACATAATGATAATACTTTTAAGCCTTTATGATCCTGGTCCATCAACCTTCATTCAGCCAAATAGGTGTGTCCTTAGATCAGATCTAGCAAACCATTAGAAGCTCATCAACCTACATATATGATTCAACCCTTCATAAGATATTCAAATCCTTGCACACCCTGGCCTAATGATCTTCTCCTCCTTATATACTTTTAGGCCTTTCTCAATATCATGGACAAAAACTACTTAGGACCAACACCTTGGACCAAATACCTTGGACCAATTACCTTGGGTCAAATACCTTGGACCAAGAAATATCTTGGACCAAAAACTTTTGGTTTTCCAATATATACACGCTTTTACTTCTGTGAACATGTGTGTGTATGTATACACTTGTTTTGTTCGGTAAACCTGCGTGTATATGCAGCTTGGACAAGATGAACCTGCGTATACCTCTCTTTCTTCATTTTTGGAGTCTGATCTGTAATTCTTTTTTGTTGACCTGCTGCATTTTGATCTTTCATCTGAGTGAGTTTCCATCAAGGACAACACCTGTATCATAATGCCAACAATTTAATGAAATTTACAAAAATCTCACAACATCTATCCATCATTGATAGGGGAAAATTGCAGCTTTCATAATGTTGAAAGAAAACTGAATGAAAATCCTTTAGAGAATATAAACTAGTAGATGGTAGACTCTCAAACCAATTCTCACTATTTCCTCCAAGTTAGCCATGAATTTCTTCATCAGACAATCTTCAACAAACTTAGTCTTTAATCTATGAATATGAAAATGAAATTTGATCAAATGCAAACTAGCATCTTCTCCATCTTGACCTTTAAACTTTGGCAGCCCTATTTGCCAATCTATACAAGGAATATGATTCATAGGAGCATACCTTCAAGCAGTTGAATCCATCTTGAAAACAGTGAAGTCACCAAGAATTTCTTCAAACTATCGGATTTTGAACAATGGAGTCACCATGAAAATTACAAACCTTTGGATTCTTCGACACTGGAGTCGCCAAGTGAAATATGCACAACCTTTCTTGTGTTTGATCAAGGTTCACCGTCAGCAGTTAGATCTAATCCTTGTCGTTCTTTCCTAGGGAAGATATTATCTTAAGTTCCCCGGCAATGACGCCAAAATGTTATCCTCCACAATGTCCCAAGGCTAAGAAAGGATATCGATGGAGGTAACCTCAAACCACTTAGGGTTCAGTAGCTAGCCCTACTAAACCAAAGAGGGCTCTCTCTATAAATCTCACAGTCAAATATGACTGGAGTGGGAAAAATATATTAGGCTAGGTATGTTCATCTCTAGGGTTTTGTAATTTAGGGTTTTGCTGGATTGGGAGTCAAAATAAAGGAACTAGGTCAGGTCTCAAGGGTTCAGTTGCAAGAGATAAAGAGGAGCAGGGTAAGTATGCTTTTGTGATACTTTGAGACTTTGTCGATGTTTTGTAGCGTGCAAAAGAAAAGATTCAAAATGAGCATGGCAAGCATGAATTCATTTATCAAAAGATAGGTAACATAAACATGAATTTCCTAACAAAACAGAGCTTAATTTTAAGAATTATGTTTAAAACCTCTTAGGAAAATCACTGAAGAGTATAGATATGGAAAGGAGATGAAATTATCATTCATATAAGCTACTAATAGAAGAAAAACATTATCACAAACTCATACCACAAGAATTCCTAGATAATAGATGCAACTTGCCTTTGATTTCCTATAAAAGATGATGAGTGCAAGCTCCAAGCCTTTCACTCTTTGATGTCCAACCTTACAATACTTCAAAATCCAAAGTATTTATACAATGGTTTACAAAAAAATATCTTGAAACAAATTTGAAGATCATTACAAAAATTCATAAAAATAGATCAAAACTACCAAAAATATCATTTCGCTGAGCTCTGGTGTTGTTCTAGGCATTAGGGTGTAATTGAGGACTTGAATAAACACTTTCGTTAATCATTTTGACTGATGAACTGTATTTTTGTTCCATTTTCTTTGCAATCTGTTTGAGTGGTGGTGACACAGATGATCTGGTGCTTTGTGAATGGAGGTCGTGTTCTTTCAATTGAGAAATTACATGAAAGACAACAATAAATCGTAGTCGAGAGTGTGAAAAACTGAACTGATATTGATCATTGGGAATAATTATGAGTCGTTGATCCAGATTAGCTAATCCAGGCTGATAAGATATGGGCCATTGATTCGGGCTGAATTATATATCGCAATCGCAATAGGGGGAGGGGCTCTTAACCATGGTCCATAGTGTTTTTTCGACGGGCTAGACCCGAGACTTTATCAAAAACACTTTATAAAATATCACATCCGGACGAGTTGGTTTCCATATTGCAATCACAGTACAAAAGGGCCATAATCCATATTACATAGTGATTTTACATTAAACGGATCTAAAATACCCTTTCATTCCATTATAAAAAAGATCACATCTGGTTGGGCTTTCCACATCGCAATCACAACCAAGAAGGGGGTACATGGGAGTGAGACCATAAAGTTAGTGCAATATTTAGGGGTTGGGACTTAATGATTGCAGGATTTAATTACTGTGTGACTTAATCATTGCGAGACTTATCGATGTGGGATGGGACTCGTAGCTAGGAACCAGGACTCATAACCGAGAGTCGAGACTCATAGCCAGGGGCCAAGACTCATAGCCGGGAGCCGAGACTCATAGCTGGGAGTTGACACTCATAGCCGGGGGTCGGGACTCATAGCCATGGGTCGTTGCGATATCAACGGGAGAAATTTATCGGGGAAGGGGGCAATCGACGGGGATTCCATCGGCCAACAGGACTGATTACAAGATGGGGAGTCAATTGTGGGACGAGGGATGTGGAATTTCGTAATCGCAAGCGGGAAGGGGTGAGGATTTTATTTCATTTTTTATGTAATATGCGTCGATGTGGGTTCCAGCCTTTAAAGATATTTCAAACATAGTTTAAATGGGTGCAGCTAGAGTTAATACCAAATGGGCTTTCGGCTAGAGTTGGAATTTGAAACGAGATTTCGACTAGAGTTTCAATATTAAATGGACTTTGGGATAAGACTAGAGTTTAGGAATTTGGATAAGGAATATAAGTTTTTTCCAAGGAAAAATGGGTTTTAGCTAGGATTTAAGGATTTTCCCAAAGGCAAAAGGGGTATTAAGGGAATGAGGGGATTTATGACAGAAGTTGAAGGAGGTATATGAAACATGAATAAAAATGTTGAAACAAGCTTAAATATCTTTGAGCATCATTTTCCCCTATTAATACTCCCATAATGATGACATAAGGTGATGACATGACCCCTATATGACTCATTGATGATATCATGAAGACACTTTTTATTGACGAGTGATGACAAGACCAAGATGGCAATGATTGACCTTGAGAATGGAGAGAGTAGAAATGACCTAGAACTGACCAATAATAAAATTTTATTTGAAAATATAAGAAATTTACCGAATAACCCTATCAACAACTTTGAAAGAGTACATTTGATCACTGGTGACTTGCAGGACTGACAGACACTAACATTGGCTCCAGTTGGGGATGGAAGCTCCTTTAGGAGGTGTCAAGAACTTCGTAGACCAAGTAGGCTGATCCATTGTGAATGGAATCAAAAACAGAAAAGTTAAATTCAATACTGAAAAGACTAACTAAAAAAACTTAATAAAAAAATGAAACTAACTAAGCTTACTTGCTGATGGTAGCAGACGATTGGGATCTTAGGGCCTTCACCTTGATCTTCAAGTCCTGATGATAACCACCCACCTGCTGAAGATATATATACATCATGTGAAATCATCCCTCAAATGTAACAAATCCAGTGAATGGCTATTTACTTGAATCTTGCTCACAAATTCCTTGAGCACGTAGAAAACAAAAGATAGGCCACTCCAAGTGTCGACTGAACACGTGTACATGATCCATAAATACAAGAAAATCCATCTTCCCTGTCAACTGTAGCAAATCAGTTTAACAATCCTTAAAAATATGAAATGTTACTTCATATTGAAATCCAACAAAAAAACAAGTACTCCTTTCATTTTGATCTAAAAGAATACTTGGTTTTTTATCCATAGGAAGTCATAGGGAAGTATGACTTTCTGTTACCTGAGTGTTGGATGTAAATTCCTCAAGCATGAGCAACTCTAATTCTATCTCTGGCGTACTGTATATCTTAGACTCATACTCTTCCAATTCATATTCTAAATCATCCTAGAACATAAAACATTCTTCAAGATTATTAAACATGTCAGCCCTATCCTCTTCATGAAAGAAAACAATCCCTATTAGCTGATCTCATTGCAGGAAATCTACATCACAAATTGGCTTACGCACAACAACTTCTTGTATAGTTTCATCAATCTCATGACTCTCTTCATTTAAACACACATTTTAATTTTCAATAATGGAATAAATTTCACTCATATGTTCTTGATTGTGTGAACACTGTAAACTTGCCTTAACTTGGGTTGTAACATCGATTTTCATGAGCTGATCTATTTCATCTTCAGATAGAGGAGAAAACTCAGTTTTATAGAAATCAAAATTGGCTTGGTGATTTTCATTTTTAAGATCAAGAATAGGCCTTTCTCTATTTTTATCCCAATCTGTTTCATCCGAGGAGGAAGTTGTCGATTCTTGTTGGAAGGAAAAATCATAAAGGGCTTCTAATATCTCTTCTTCCATACATTCTTCATCAGCATATAAATTCTCAAGAAATTTAATGAAAATTTCAGAAATATCACAACATCTATCCATCATTGATAAGGAAAAATTGCAGTTTTGATAATGTTGAAAGAAAACTGAATGAAAATCCTTTAGAGAATATAAACTAGTAGATGGTAGACACTCATACCATTTCCTCGCTATTTCCTGCAAGGTAGCCATGAATTTCTTCATCAGAAAATCTTCAAGAAACTTAGTCTTTAATCTGTGAATATGAAAATGAAATTTGATCAAATGCAAACTAACATCTTCTTCATCATGACCATTAAACTTTGGCAACACTATTTGCCAATATTTACAAGGAAGAAAACCAATAATATGAGCCTAATTCATAGGAGCATAGCTTCAAGCAGTTGATTCCATCTTGAAAACAGTTAAGTCACCAAGAACTTCTTCAAATTACCAGTTTTGGAACAATGGAGTCGCCATGAAAATTATAAACCTTTGGATTCTTCGATACTAGAGTCGCTAGGTGAAAGATGCACAACGTTTCTTGTGTCTGATCATTGTTCACCATCAGCAATCAAATCTGATCCTTGTCATTCTTTCCCAAGGAAGATATAATCTTGTGTTCCTCGGAAATGACGCCAAAATGTTATCCTCCACAATGTCCTAAGGTTGAGAAAGGAGATCGATGGAGGTCACCTCAAACCACTTAGGGTTCAATAGCTAGTCCTACTAAACCAAAGATGGCTCTCTCTACATAGCTCACAGCCAAATATGACTGGAGTGTGAAAAATATATTAGGCTAGGTGTGTTTAGTTCTAGGGTTTTCAAATTTAGGGTTTTTCTGGATCATGAGTCAAAATCAAGGAACTAGGTCATGTCTCAAGGGTTCAGTTGCAAGAGATAAAGAGGAGAACGGTAGGTATGATTTTGTGATACTTTGAGACTTTATCGATGTAGCGTAGGGTGGAAAAGAAAAGATTCAAAATTGGCATGCCAATCATGAATTCATTTATCAAAAGATAGGTAACATAAACATGAATTTCCTAACAAAACAGAGCTTAAATTTAAGAATTTTGTTTAAAACGTCTTAGGAAAATCACTGAAGAGTATAGATATGGAAAGGATATGAAATTTTCATTCATATAAGTTATTAACAGAAGAAAAACATTATCACAAACTCATACCACATGAATTCCTAGATAATAGTTGCAACTGGACTTTGATTTCCTGTAAAACATGATAAGTACAAGCTCCAAGCTTTTCACTCTCTGATGTCCAACCTTACAATACTTTGAAATCTGAAGTATTTATACAATGGTTTACAGAAAAATATCTTGAAACAAATTCCAAGATTGTTACAAAAATTCATAAAAATATATCAAAACTACCAAAAATATCATTTGGCTGAGCTTTGGTGCTGTTTTGGGCATTCTGGTGTAATTGAGGCCTTGAATAAACACTTTTGTTCATCCTGTTGACTGATGAACTATGTTGTTGTTCCATATTTTCTGCATTCTGTTTGAGTGGTAGTGACCTAGATGATCTGGTGCTCTGTGAATGGATTTCATGTTCTTTCAGTTGATAAATTACATGAAAGATAATGAAAAATCGCGGCTGAGGACATGAAAAGCTGAAGTTATATTGACCATTGAGAAGAATTATGAGTCGTTGATCCGGGCTGGCTGATCCAGGCCGATTAGATCTAGGTCATTGATTTGGGCTAATTATATATCTCAATTACAACAGGGAGAGGGGATCTTAAACATGTTCCATAGTGTTTTGCCGACGGGGTGGAACCAAGACTTTATTAAGAACACTTTATAAAATATCGCATCTGGATGGGTTGGTTTCCATATCGCAATCGTGGCACAAATGGGTCAGAATCCATATTACATTCTGATTTTACATTAAATGGATCTGAAATACCCTTTTAATCCATTATAAAAAATATCGCATCCTGTCGGGATTTCCACATTGAAATCGCAATCGGGAAGGGGGTACATGTGAATTGGACCATAAAGTTAGTGCGATCGTCAGGGGTCGAGACTTAATGATTGTGGGATTTAATGACTGTGGGAATTAATCGTTGCAGGACGGGACTCTTAGCCGGGAGCCAGGACTCATAGCAAGGATTCGGGACTCATAGTTGGGGGCCGTTGCGATATCGGCGGGAGAACTTTATTGACAGAGGGGTAATGGATGGGGATTCCATCAGCGAGCAAGACTGGTTGCGGGATGGGGAGCCAATTGTGAGATGCGGGTTGTAGGTTCGCAATCACAAACGGGAAGGGGTGAGGAGTGTTGCTTCATTTTTTATGTAATATGCACCGATGCAGGCTCTGACCTTTAAAGAGATTTCAATCATAGTTTAAATGGGTGTGGCTAGAGTTAATACCAAATGGACTTTCAGCTAGAGTTGGAATTTGAAAAGGGATTTCTGCTAGAGTTTCAATATTAAATGGACTTTGGGATAAGGCTAGAGTTTAGGAATTTGGATACGGAATATGAGTTTTTTCCAAGGAAAAATGGGTTTTAGCTAGGATTTAAGGATTTTCCCAAAGGAAAACGGGGTTTTAAAGGGAATGAGGGGATTTATGAGGGAAGTTGAGGGAGGTATATGAAATATGAATAAAGAGGTTCAAATAAGCTTAAATCTCTTTTAGCATCATTTTTCCCTATTACTACTCCCATGATGATGACATAAGGTGATGACATGACCACTATATGACTCATTGATGATATGACCAAGACATTCTTTATTGACAAGGAGTGATGACAAGACTAAGATGGCATTGGTTGACCTTGGAAATGGAGAGACTAGTAATGACCTAGAACTGACCAATAATCAAATTTTATTTGAAAATATAACAATTTGGCCTAATAACCCTATCAACAACTTTGAAAGAGTACATTTGATGACTAATAGGTCCTATTGCTAATTATTAATGTTTATATAGTGTGTTTTTGTTGGTTCCACTTCCTTAATGTAACTTAGGAAGTCAAATCATATCATAGTGGCCTCTCGTCACATGTCGCATGTTTACCTCGGCCAGCGCGTTTCTTGGGTAGATGTGGGAGGAAGGTGCTACAGAAACTATTCTAATTGCACAATGAAAATAAAACCTAATTATGAAAATATGTTGGTGAGCACACACACACGTTACTTCTTAGAGACTATATCTAATCAAACATCAAACGCAAGGCTTGAAATTTAAAGGAAATCAAAGCAAACTATGCTAATGTGAAAGCTTCAAAATTATATTATATTGAGAAAGAAATGAAATCTATTCTATTCAACGTTGAAAGATAAATTTACTCTATTGTCCTTTGAAAGGAAATATAAGATAACTAACTTGGAAAAGAAATCTATTCTATGGATATTTTAAATAATTTAATCTATTGAATTCAAATACAATCTTAATCTATTGAGAGAAAATTTGATCGAAGAATTAAGTACAATTCTAATCTATGAGGCTTTGGAAATAAATTGAGATTATTCTAATAGTGAAAGTAGAGCTATTCTTGAAAGTAGGAATGATGAAGTTTTATACTGAAATGCAAAGCAGGAACATGAACTAAAGCCTAAGAGATGACTAGTGTGTACATACTTGAACTAGAGCTAATCATAATTGTTCAAACATAATTCTGAGACTAAGCTAGAAAATAACATCAAAGTAAATCTTTTTGGTTGTTTTTGGTCTTTTATCAAGCGCTTGACCTGTAGAAAAGCAAAGGTAAATGAGTAAATTTCTAATTTAAGAATTGAGAGCATTAAAATGAAACAGAGCATCTAATGAATCAAATTTTAATGTAAATGGAGAGCATAAGGAAACTAAATAGAAATAATGAATAACATCTATGTAATTCTCACACACCTTCAAGGGGCCATCCTCATGAGTGCAAGGTAATGAAAACTCAAATCAAAAGAATGAAATCACCAGCAAAAATCATGAGAATTCCATGAACAAATTTTATATTACTTGCAACATATAAACATGGTTTTCATAGTAATAAATTTCAAACTAATATCAATAATCTCTTAACTTAACTAGATGTATTTTTATTACAAGTGAAGCATTTTTGTAATGTCTTCAAAGTTAAACAACTTCTAATTACTTCCTAGAAACTAGAAGTAAAATCAATATCTAAGTCTCTGAATCAAAATAGGAGTTTTTCTTCTCATGATTCATTATTGAAGGTGAGAATCATGAGAAGGCACTTCTCGACACATGATCAACTTTAATATGGTCTTCAGATATTGCTCGCCTGCTAATAATCCTTGCATGCTTGATTGTAGAAACGGACATGATATTCTACATATTATAATGTTCTATATCCATGTTGTCCATAGGTTTGACCAATGAGATATGCCAATCTGGTAAACTTCCATCTATGACTAATAGGTGGACCTCCATATTGATGACATTTAGAAGCTACTCATATGCCTTGGTTTATCTCTAGCACATGTGAACATGTAAATCTTTGAATCAAGCTATGGATTCTTAGGTTAGCTACAGAAAATGCACATTTCAGTAGTTATTTTCTAGTTGAGCCAATTTCACAAAGAAAAACATAGATTTTGAGTTGATGATGGACATTTACCTTTTCAATGTAGTTGTATGACGTAAATTAATTTTAAAACATGGAAAAGATCAAATGAAATGGAAGTATGTAATAAAACAAGTGAAAAATGGAAGATAAACTACCAAAAAGAGAAGAAATTGAAGGTTCAATATTCCCCCATGCCGAAGGTGTTGCATGTCCTCATGCATCTAAGAGTGACAAAATTTCAAAATTTGCGGTGTTGTTTTTTAGAGGATTTCCTTTGATACCTAGACAAAAGCATTTAAATTTTTTTCTACTCCCTTTCTCCTTACATTCAACAACCACCTTAGCTTTCTCATCAACAACTTACTTTGTAGTCCTTTGATCTTTTGTCTGAGAACCTTATATTTTTCCTTGAGATTTCGATTTTTCTTATAGAAATAACACATTCTGAGAAGCATAGTGTCATTTTGAGCTTTTACCAATTTATTCTTGTCATTTATATGTTTGTTTAATATCTCAATTTCATAAACCTCTTGTTTCAATGTTTTAATGGCCTCTTGTTCCTTATGAGAAGGAATACTTTCTTCTTGCTCAGGTTGATCTAACATAGGAGTATCATCATGTTTAACATCAAGTAATTTAGGTTTGAGAGGATAATTTACCTTTTTTTCACCTATTTCTCTAATGTCTCAAAATAATCATAAGTTTTTTGTTTGACTAAGTATACTTATGGAGTCTTCCTTGTAGAGGACTCTGGTGTCTCTTCTCCTACTTCATAAATTTGTACGGTCTTAGGTGGACCATGAATAACTTGTGTAATCATACTTCTAGTCAGTCTCTTGCTCTTTCGTTCTATCTGTACAAACTCCACTGTCTTTTGAACACTTTTCCTCTTATTACCCTATTTTTTATATTTCTCTTTGTCTCCTTTTGGTAACTTTGCTTGTTTTTCTTCATTACTAGATTTCTTTCTTCTAAATTTTTTTGATTCATCTTTCATTTGATTTTGTTGCTTCTTCTTTGGATTTCCTTTTGAAAAATTTTGTGTTTCAAGAACTCAATGAGTGGAATGCTATCCTTTGTTTCCTCAACATTCGGGATCTTTGTATATTCCATAGCTTAAATTTTCATTTTCTTCAGCTTCAAGGTCAAGGTTAGGGTTTGTACAAAACCTCCTTCGACTCCTATTTTTCTTAACCTCTTCTTCGTCTACATTTCCTACAAAATGATTTCTCAGAAGACAAACCTACCAATTGTCACCATTAATATTCAATTGTGTTTTTAGAAGGATTTGTACCAAACCATGATGATATAAGGCTCTGTACATGTTTCTAGAGTTTCTTTGGACATTGAACACCATCTTCTTGAGGCTCCACATAAGATAATGGGGAAAATTAAACTCCTTTCCTTTGATGAAGTGCATTAATAGTCTAGCATGATAGAAGACTAGGGTCCCATACCTCCCTTCATAGGTGAGTAATTTTTGTAACACCAACAATAAATTGCACCACTTGGATTTTAGTGTATAGATAGGAATACCTTTCTTGAAGGCTAATATGTCCATACCTAGATTATGGAGAAAGTACTTCCGCTACTCGTCTTTTAGCCTCTCATTCTTAAACTAGATTTTAGCACTCCTTGGAAGTTATGTTGCCTCAATGATGAAGAATGCATTCAATTTCAACTAGGTGGCATGTCATCAATGTATGCTAATATAATCAACTCTTCAAATTTCTTAGTTGGTAGTGTTCTCTTCAATCTTTCTCTTCTCACCCTAGTATGGTTTAAAGGATGGTTTGGATCATCCCGTCCAAATCTTAATAACCTAGTCTTACCTTGTGTATTAGTAGGTGTATCATCAATATCTTCTAGCTTTCAATAAGCAAAAGCATTATTTAATGTTACACAATAATTGGATAAATCATGAAGGTATCAATTTCAAAGAAATATAATGAAATGTGTCTTAAGAAATAAATAAAATGTATGAACATGTTAGGGTCCAACCCTAGCCCCTCTATTTATGTAATAAGCCCAAGGGGCCTAGTTAGAGTCATAATTAGTTATTTGAATAAAAAATCTTGTAAGTAGTTATCCGCATTAATAAAAATTGTAAGTGATTAACCCGCATTATATAAAAGGGACCACAATTAATTATAAATGGACCATAGTTAATAAATAAAGTGGTTAACCTGTGTTATGCAAGGGACCACTAGTAGTTAGGGTTTTGGATGTCATTAAGCTATAAATAGTCTTAGATATTAAGGGAAGAATCATCGAGTCTTAATTGAGCTCTGCTCTGTTGGAGTTTGCCCCCTCGAAGAGGCAAGTGAACATTGTATTCTTCTTCTGAATAATGAATATATTTGTAGTTTGTCTCATTTCATGTGATATTTCTATGTTTGGACTATATTGCTTTGTTTTATGGTATTATGGATTTCTCGCAGGTCAGGAGTATAACAAGTGGTATCAGAGCACTTTCCAGGGCCATTTGTACATCCAATTTTTGCATAATTATTTTTAGGCTAGAGATGTGTTCTAGTGTCTTTGAACCACATGATCTATTGTTGAGCGAATAAAGCTACAAATTTGGGGAGGCATGCACACAGGAACTACAAGAGGTGGTCACGCTTGTTGGACTCCCTTGCAAACCCTATGGTTAACCCTTTGATTAGTAGCGGATTAAACAAAACCATGCATATACTGCACTTCCATGTATCCTTGGGTATATCGAAATCCCCCTAGGGTATCCTAAAACCTAACCTTAGATAAGTTTTCGATTATTTTGTTGCTACAGTACACTGACAAAAACAAATGGGGAAATTACTTGCACATAAAAAAGAGTAGTCAGGTAGTACAACTAAGGGTATGGTTGATCCTCCTTAGTTAGCGCCCTAAACTATTGGGCTGCGTATTATTGTTGGACCCCTATGTATATTGTGATCTGTAGCACCCAAAACTTCTTTAAGACCATAGTTCCCTTAGCTATATGAATATCACCCCCTCAATTTTCTTCCAGGTCTAATCTAGTTGTTTGGGTTCGACTGCTGCTATCCAGATCATATCCAGTGGTTGGGGTTCTTTCACTATCGTACATATCAAATTCAGCAGTTGGGGTTTTCATAACGCAGATCTGACTCTTGTGCAATGAGGGTTTTGGATGCCATAGTCCATATCAGATTGTCGCAACACATTCTGTAGTACAAAGACCTTGGGGTTTCTGTTACTATTGTCCAGGACGATTTTCGCAAGATATTTGGCAATATTAGGCTTTCTAGAATTCAAACACTATAGTATTGATTAGTTGGGAGTAAGACTCCTTTCAGAGAGAAAAAAATGTATGGGGCCATCTCAGGACGCTAGGAAGATACCTAGTCCATAAGGTTCAGGACAACGAGTTGGTCGCAGTGGTAGCATTTACTTGTAATCCCACAAATTTCAGACGGTCCCAAAATTTTCCTGACACGACTTCAAGTGTCCCACGTCACTAAACACCTAAGTTTGCCCTCTTTTCGAGCATACTACTCTTAAGTAAGCTTAAAATTTGACCAGGGCTAGTGTATGCTTGGTACCAAGTCTCAAGTTATGGTTTTAGAAAGGGCTTCTGAGAATTTCGACAACCTCGATAAAAAATTCAATGAGTTCCAGGAGTTCATTACCTCATAGCTCTCACAAGTATTGATAGATGTAAGGCACCTCGTGAACCCATGAGGAAAGAGCATAATGTTGATGCCCACATAGAAGGAGAATCCATCCATCACATTCTTTTCTGTGGAGATCACCAATATTAAAGCCACAAGACTCCAAACATGGACATGTACAAATTTAGTGGCTCTAACCCCACAGTATGGGTGGCACAAATGGAACAATATTTCTTCCTTAATAATATCTAGGAGAATGGAACTAAACTACATGTGGGAGCCCTTTACTTCGACCAAGAGAGATGGCAGTTATGGTAATGGCTTCAGAAATGTTATCCAAAGAGGCTAACTTGGAACATGTTCTCAAAAGCCATCTATGACCACTTTGATTGGTAATCTCACTTTTTTTGTCGTCTCGCTAAGCTTAGGCAAACAAGTACAGTAAGGGACTACATTGCATCTTTTGAACAATTGGTCATCAGAACCAAATGACTAGGAGATGACTTTTAATTGGAATATTTCATCAGTGGCCTAAAGGAAGCCATTCAATCCTATGTCTGAGTGCATCACCCAACTACTTGGTTCGATGGATGCTACAAGGCCTTAGATTTGGAAGTTGCCTTAAATTCCAGCCCAATCGTCCAAATTTCATAGCAAAGGCATGTCCCACCCAGGCTACAAGCCCCACCCAAATACTTAAGTTTCAAAAGTTATCACCTGCAAAAATGGCTAAAAGAAGGAAATGGGAACTCTACTGCTATTGTGATGACAAGTACTCCATAGGACATAAATGTAAGGAACCAAAATTCTTTCAAATTGATTCTACTAACAACAGCTCAGTTGATGAAGCTCCATCCACTAAATTATCTAAGGAAGAAGTGGGTGAAAACCAAACCAACCCAGGTAATGATCTCACATTTACACCACATGAGATGGTTATATCACTACATGCCTTGGCTGGAATCTCTTCGGCCAAGACTCTCAAAATATGAGGTTGTGTTCAACATTGGCTAGTAGTGGTGTTGATTAATAGTGGAAACACTGATAAATTTGTCAATAAGAGAGTAGAAGAAGATGTTCATTGTTTTGTACTGGCGGTATCTAATTTCCAAGTCCTTATCATTGATTGGGGTACCATGAAATTTGAAGGACGCTATGAAAATATTAAGCTTTAGTTGGGAGATTATCACCTCAAAACCCACATGTTTTCCATTGAAATGCGTGGTTGCGACATTTTCCTTGGTGTTGAATGGCTCTGCACACTGGGCCCTATCACAATGGATTTCTAGGAGTTATATATGAGCTTTAACCATAATGAACAAACTCATACATTAAGGGGACTCTAGGCAGGTGCTCCTACTATCATCAACTCGCATCGAAAGGAGAAGCTTTTTAAAAAGGGCCATCATGGGGTAGTAACCCAACTTAATGCCATTTAGGCCATTGAATCCACTACTCCTCATATTCATCATGATATGAAACAAGTATTAGATTTCCACCAGTGAGCCTTTAACAGACCTAAAGAGATCCCACCCTTTAGGGGTGGACATCATCATAGCATCCCTTTGGTCCTCAGGGCCCAACTGCCAAATGTCTACCCATATCAATATCATTTTTCACAAAAGAATGAGATTGAAAAAATCATCAAGGAATTCCTCAAAACTTGTTATATTCATCCCAACACCAACCCTTATTCATCTCTAGTGGTCATGATTCTAAACAAATATGGATAATTATGCATGTGTCCCAACTTTCTAGCCCTTAACAAGCTCACTATCAAGGAAAAATTTCTTGTTCTAGTAATTGTTGATCTTCTTGATGAACTGCATGGTGCTAAATCTTTTACCAAGCTAGACCTTCGCTCGGGCTGTCACCAAATACTCATGAAGGAAGTTGAAAAACTCATGAAGGCCATTATGAGTTCTTGGTCATTCCATTTGGTCTTTGTAATTCTCCATCCACTTTTTAGAGCCTCATTAACCGCCTTCTGAAGCCATATCTCAAAAAAATTGTCCCATTATTTTTTGATGACATTCTCATCTATAACATAACATGGGAAAAACACCTTAAGAATGTTGACTAGATATTGCAATTGCTCCAAGATCAAAAATTATTTTTCAAGTTATCCAAGTGCTCCTTTGGTGTGGAAGAAGTAGAATATTTGGGGCACATTGTGGGTCATGACAAAGTGAGGGTTGATCTGACAAAGGTTCAGGCATTGCAAGATTGGCCCCAACCAAAAAATTTTAAGAGTTTGCGGGGATTCTTGGGTCTCACATGCTGCTATCAAAAATTTGTTCATAATTATGGATGCATTTCCAAACCTCTCACTAATATTCTCATGTAGCTCAACAGGCCTTCTTGGCTCTTAAATAGGCCATGTGCTCCACTCCAATATTGGCCTTACCAAACTTCACCAAATCTTTTGTGATTGAATGTGATGCTTCAAGTATGGTCATTAGTGCATTCTTAATGCAGGAAGGTAGGCCATTGGCTTTCACCAATCAAAAACTCAGTGGAAAACATCTGGTACAATCTACATATGAGGAATAAATGACAACCATATTACATGCAGTAGACACTTGGTGACCATACTTATTGGGGCGACATTTCCAAATCCGCATGGACCATCATAGCCTAAAATATTTTCTAAAGTAGCATCTATCATCACTACAACAAAATAAATGGTTTGCAAAGATGCTGGGAAATTATTATGAGATAGTTTACAAGAAGGGGCGTGACAATGTATTGATTGATGCCTTATCATACCAATTTGAGGATGAGGGCACCCTTCTATCACTCTCTCTACCCATACTAGATTAGATTAAAGAGGCCCACCATGAATGGTTCTCCTACCCGTCTTTGTCCCAACTCATTAATAACTTAAGACAAGATCTTAATTCCTCATAAAACTACTCTTGGAACAATGAGGTTCTTCACTACAAGGATTGGGTAGTGCTATCCCCGACCTCCACCCTCAAAACCCGCATCTTGGAAGAGTTGTGCTCCTCTCTGATTGCGAGACATTGAGGCTTTTAGAAGACTTATGCATGAGCACACTGCTCTTTCTTTTGGACAGACATGAAAAATGACATGATCAATTTTGTAGCTGAATGTGATGTATGCCAATGCAACAAAGGGGAATGATCAAGCTACTAGGAACCTTACAACCATTTCCACTACCTGCTTCTGTATGGACGGATGTTCCCATGGATTTCATTACAGATCTCCCAAAGTCAAGAAACAAATCATTCATCATGGTGGTTGTTGATAGAATTTCCAAATATGCTCATTTTTTCGCTCTAGCACACCCATTTACCCCAACATTAGTGGGTCAAGTTTGCATGGACCAAATATTCAAACTGCATGGAACATCGACTTCCATTATGTTCGATCGAGACCCCACTTTCACTAGAAAATTTTGGAAGGAACTTTTCAATCTCTAGGGCACACAAATCCAACTTACATCCTATCATCCCCAAACAGATGGTCAAACAGAAGCAGTCAACAAATGTTTGGAGACCTATTTGTAGCACTTCACTTCAGATAAGCAGCATCAATGGGTACAATGGTTTCCTCTAGTTGAATGGTGGTATAATACTAACTATCATGAAGACACCAAAATGATGCTATACGAGGAAGTGTATGGCCACCTCCCACCTTCACCAGCTTCTTATATCCCTGGATGTTCCAAGTTATAGGCAATTGATCATCTCCTACAAAATCGTGTCGATGTGATCGCTCATCTCAAAGATAATCTACATCAAGCTCAAAACATAATGAAGCAACCTGCCGACCAACATCGTTCTGAGCGATCATTTCAAGTAGGTGACCAGATGTTCCTGCGACTCCAATAGTATAAGAAAACCTCTCTCAAAGAGAATGATTGTTAGAAACTCGCACCAAAATTCAATGGGACTTATCAAGTACTTCAATGTATAGGAGCAGTCGTTTACAAACTGGCCTTGCCAACTACTCCAAAATCCACCTTGTCTTCCATGTGTCATTCCTCAAGAAAGTGGTGGCAAACAACTTCATGGTTCAAACAAGTTTTCCAGAATTAGATGAGGAAGGCTCACTTTAACTTCGACTAGAACATCTCCTCGATACTTGTGAAAGACATCTCCACAGTTGCACGATTAAGGAAGCCCTCATCAAGTGGAAAGACACCTCCCTAGAAGATGTGACATGGGAACCAACCACTATTATTCAACAGTTTCCGTAGCTTCATCCTTGAGGAAAAGGATTATTTTGATGAGGGAGGGAATTTTAGGGTCCAACCCTAACCCCTTTATTTATGTAATAATCCCAAGGGGCCTAGTTAGATTCATATTTATTTAGTTGAGTCAGTAAATCACGTAAGCGGTTATCCGCATTAATAATAATTGTAAGTGGTTGAATTGCATTATAAAAAAGGGACCATAATTAATTATAAATGAGGCATAGTTAATAAATAAAGTGGTCAACCCATGTTATGCAAGGGACCACTAGTATTTAGGATTTTGGATGTCCTTAAGCTATAAATAGTCTTAGATGATAAGGGAAGAGTCATCGAGTCTTGTTTTAATTGAGCTCTTCTTTGTTGGAGATTTCCCCTTTGAAGAAGCAAGTGAACATTGTATTCTTCTTCTGAATAATAAAATATCTTTGCAGTTTGTCTCATTTCATGTGATATTTCTGTGTTTTGGACTATATTTCTTTGTATTTCTAGTATTCTAGATTTCTTGCGGGTCAAGAGCATAACAAAACATATATATCTATATATATATAGATATATATATATATATATATATATATATATATAATATATATATATATATATATATATCTATATATATATATATATATATATATAATATATATATATTATATATATTATACATACATTGAATAATGGAACATCGTTTTATAGACAACCTTTTTTATACAATAATTTAAATAAAACACAATTTTGACAACATAGTTTATAAATTGTCACTACACACTCATTGATCATTCTTTAGTTTTCTTCCCTTAAGAACATCCTTAGGAAGACCTTGTTCTTCCCTTTTCTTTCACACAGGAGTGTGTTTTAAGAAGGGGTGAATTTCTACCTCCACTCCATCAAAGGCTTGAGAGAATGCTCTGGTTACTTCAATTTCATGCCCACTAAACTTTTCAAAGAACTTGAGCCATCCCGCCTTCTGCAATTATTCTTGGACTTGAGGGAAGCACCCTGGAAATTCGCTCCCATAAGTTCATGATGAATGTAAAGAAGAGGTTTTCACCTACACATTGTCCCTTTTGACAGTGTATCAATGGAAAAATGAGTGGCAGAATGGGTGAAATTTAGCAATGGTGAGGTTAAAATGGTATGAATGGCTTAAGGTGGCAGTATCAAAGTAGGATTATCCCTTTTTAACTCATAATTACCCACAATTTGTTTGGATATGATACATTAATATCGTCATGAATACTGGGATTTAAGTTATTTGTATATGATAAGAATATTTGTAAATGTGATAGAATGGAATAATGGGAATGAGATGATAGGAATTAGGTTATGATTAATTTCATTAATAAAATAGATATAGGTCATTAATTTAAATGTCCATCTTATGATGCACACCTCACTTTTATTTCTTGATTTTCTTGCTTGCAAGTCTAATATATATCTTAGATGAATTGACTATATAATGTTGAATCAGCTACATAATGTTGGAAATTTTGAATTTTTTCCTTTTCAAAAGTTGGTTGTTATTCAAGACTATCAAGATGTTGATAATCATTGATGATGTTGAGGATTACTCGTGAGTTCTCTTTAAAAGAGAAACAAATTCTTCACAACAATTATTTTGAAAATGAAGATTTATTTTGCAAAGAAGAAAGGGAAGGAAATAACTGGGAGAAAGGAAAGGGAAGAAGAAAACCTAAGTTTCCAAATATCATTTGGTTTTATACTAAGATTTTCTGCATAAGAATGCCAACAATGTTGGTTTTCATAACTATGATTTTATTATGAAATTTTTTCCATTTTGTTTTCCTATATATATATATAATTTCTATTTATCATGTTACCTTGTTCTCTATTCTTGGATTATACTTGTTCTTTGCACGACATCTTGTCAAATCTCACCTAATTCATTCAATTGTGGCATCCTTTGTTTCTGGTCTTCAGAGAGATCTAGCCCCAACTTTGTTGTTGTCTTGTAGGTTTCCACTTCAAATTCAGTTGGAAGAAAAACTTGCTTCCCATAGATAAGCTCATAAGGAGTATTTCTAGTAGTATTCCTCCATCTGGTTTGCAGGAATACTATAAGCCATGGTTTTCATGTATTTTTCGTTTTCTATGTAGCAGGGTCCATCGAAAGTACGAAACATGGGTACTCCTTGGATGAGGAATTAAATTATGCATGCAAAGAATTGTACATTTTTGTTTTGAGGCCCATTTTAGACCTCAAAATTTCTCTAATGAACTTGTTGGAATTATGGCTAATGTGTTGTCCTTAATGACAACCTGATTGATAAAGATGTACTTGATGTCAACATTGTGATAATATGATCTCATGTAGTTTGGTATAGATGCTACAGATGACATGGATAGAGGAATGAGAGTTCAGAGACAGATGGATGATAAAAGTAAATTTTGAGAAAGTATACACATTTCCTATGAAGAAGGGTTGCATACATACATAGGTCCCATGAGTGAAAGTCGTGTACATAATCTGAACGTGGAAATCTAGATACCAGGGGTCATTACCACGGTATTGGCCCATAGTAATTGGAGAGAAAATAGTTAATTGATATTTTTAAATAATAATAATGACATTAAAGAAGATGGAGATCAAGGTGCTAAGTATGCACGTTATGGGTTATTCATGTGTAATTTGATCTGAAACAGGGATGCACTAGGGAGAAAGGAGAAGACTTAGATTTGAAAGATATGAAGTATGTTGACATATATGCTTGATTGATTTACTTATTGCAAATGTCTAAGTGACCAACAATGATAGATATGTGGTTATAATGATGTTGTGATCTAAATGAGTTATTCAAAAAACTGTAGGTTTAACAATAAAGGTTGCAGAGAGTGAAGTTATGTTTGCAGCAAAATTTTTCATATTTGTACACATTTTTGCCTTTGGATAATCACATACATACGTGGATCCAGATCTGGGAAGGTGTGTATAGATTATGTGAATGTATTCAGTATGTTGAGATCCGTACGTGGATGTTATGCATGATAGTCGCATACATACACTGATATGTTTCATGGATGTCACGTATATGTTATAGGATTTTGCGGTATGGCTTGATGATGACATTCGATGAGTTTTTCTTTATTTTTTTTCCGTCAATGATGTCTCTATATCGATGATCTGTGTCTAATGGTGTTGATTGAGTTGGATGATTGGAATATTGGTTATTAATGATTGGTTCAATGATCTATGATTGGCTTAATGACATATTCATGGTTCAATGGTTGATTCAGTGTTGTAGTGATCCAATGATTTAATGTTTAGCATTTTGATATCTATACGTAGGTTTGATATAGAGGAAGTGTGTATATATGTGGGTATACTGCTAAACATTAGCATATACATTATGAAGTATTTCTAGACAGGGTTTGCAGTGATAACACTTGGTTTTTGTGATGACTAACAAGTGCATCGTTTGATATATTGATGTGTGGTTGTGCAGTGATATGATATGGTTATGGTGATTCATCTTAGTGTTATTTAGTTGCAATAGTTTGTTGAGATTCAATGATTGGTTTATTGATGTTATAGTGATTCAGTTGGTTCAGTGATTGAATAATTTGATTCAGTATTTGGTTTCAAAATTGTTACTTGGTTTGGGCATAATATTGGAAGTGGGTCCAATATGAAATATTATGAAATGTGGTCCAAGAAGGGTGTTGAGTGTCGAAACCTTCAATAATGGAATCAGAGCTTCCTTCCAGTGGTAGTAGGTAAATTTGTGCAGGGGGTAGGTTCTGCCTTCCCATAGGATCTGTTATATGATATTAGGGAGTATGATCCATAAAATATTGTGGATATTCCAATGGAAAATTCGTCACAATAGATCTGATAATAATATATTAAAACACTGAAATTTTACATTATTACAGTTTTATTAATCTTTAATATCTATGGATTTAACTATAATTAGTGCATGCATGTGAACATAAATTATGCAAAAAAGTAGAGAACGAAAAAATAAGTTGATGCCAGCCTAAGCTGACAATACCCACATTATGAAAATAAAATTACATGTCACTGGTCCTAGGAATTCTAAAATTCCACACTTAAGAAACCTTCACAAATCAAGGTTTAACTCTATTTAATTAAATGCTTAAGTGGAAACATTCCATCTAACTATTCCAAGGTTAGACTTTAATAACCCTTTGAGCGGAAATATTATAACCCTTCATAAACTTTCATAAGCTTTGGTTAAGTCTCATTACTTGCACATATTAACCATACCATTTTAACTCTGGTTTTAATCATTTCTCTTATCAACCAGACCATAGTCCTTGGACTTTGTTTAAACCCGACTTAAGCCATAATACATTAATTTTGCTTATTTCTATTATAACCCTTGTATAATAGAAATATACCATAAACCTCACTTAACCTTACCTTTCCACTATTCCACAACCTTAGCACATATACCGATGCTCACTTTAGCGCGTTAAATCTGCACCGTTGATTTCTTCCGTCAAATCAACGACTATTGCATGATCTCCAACTTTAACTCATTCACCCGCCAAAACTCAAAGAAGTTAATCTTCTTTGAATAAAACATCAGGTCTGCCCGGTGTGTTAACCTATGCGCACATTCGATCGTGATTAATATCTGATCCATCAACCATCGAACGATCATGATTATTGGAACTCAATGAGGTTTTAAGCCCATTGAATAAAACCTCATCGCGTCTGTTTTCTACATTAAACCTCTTTTTTTTCTCGATGCGATATGCGTCTGATCAACCACCCAATGAATGGTTGTGATCTACACGGACTTCAAATGGATTAAGTCATAGTTCATAACTTTCTCGGGTCTATTTTTTAATTACCGCTTACGGCTTTGAGGTCACACAAGAAACAACTTGCCACTTACGAAAACCGCTCTGTCCTTCTACTAACACATGTTTTAATCTTCGCCGCTCAACTTCTTACTTTATTTGCACGATAAGATCTTATCCATCTATTGCACACAATCTCACCTGCTGATCTCATTGATCCAACAGCTCCTGTGCACGTTTACTTCATTTCTTTGTGCCTTTACTTTCTTTTGGTTCTTACTGTGTAATTGCCATTTGTTTGAGTTTTCGCATGTGTCTTTGTTCTCGCCTTCTGGTCTTCAATTATTCTTATCTGATATTTAGCTTTGTCCCTTTTTCCTTCGCTCCTTTACGCTTCCTCTTCGTAACTCCTTAGATTTAAAGAACCTTACATTATACCTTCACTGTAACGTTAAAGGTTTCCTCCAACACTGTCTATGTGTAAACTCGATACACTCTTTCCTGTACTTCATCTCTGCGTTCTGCTTAATTCCACCTACTACACATATTATGTAGAATTACTCTAATTCACACACAACTATAATTCCATTAATTATACACATCACACAACTCAGGAATTGAATTCTCTATCTTTATACAATCATTTACTTAATGAGTTTTTCTCTCTGGCCTAATTTCCAATATTAGTGGCCTCTTCGTTTCCTATTTGCCCGTAGGCTTACAATCAACCCTATCTAACTCTCAAATTAATTCCTGGTTAGCTAATGCTCTTCTATGCCTTTTAGGCTTACATTTATACAAAAAGATTCTATAACCAATTCCTGGTTTAGATCCATAACCTTCTCAAAAAAATCTTAATATCTCTTCTTTATCTCCAAGGATCCTCTTTAATCAACAAAATCATGAACTAATTTCTAATCTAATCTTTACAATTGATTTCACAAATATCTCAATCTCTCAACTATCCTAATTCTCTCATGTTATCAAACATTTGAGAACATTTACAAATATGCCTCACAATACTTAATTAAATCCTATTCTTAACATCTCCAATTAAAATTACTCAAAACCTTAATAATTACATTAATTTAATACTTATGAAACCAACTTCCTTAAAACACAAGACCCCCTATGTCTAATAAAATATAATGATATTTATGAGCTGAATGATCCTACATCATAAGCTCTCACACACACATAAGACACAATATATGCTCTCTAGGAAACCCTTTCGGGAGAAAACACAGCTGGAAGGTGAGGCCACTGTGCTCTCTTTCTCTATCTGGAAATATGGTTGCAGATACAAATAAGTAATGCATGTGGCCCGTGGGCTCCTACATTGCATATATCCTCTATGTTCGCTCCACCTCCTATCTCTCTTGGCTATATTTGCTCATCTATGGAACAAAATTCTCTCGAAAGAATGGAATGCATCTCCCTCCTAGCATGGGGGCTTCACTCACGCCGGTCATGTTATGGAAAGTTTTTTAAATTAGAGCTGAAGCTTCCATCTCTAGAAGCTCCGTAACGAAAGTCTAGTAAATGGTTTGGCCGGATGGGGTCGAGGATGACAATTTGGGCTCCTTTCCCCTATTATGATGGAACTACCTCAAGGGATAAGTCCTTCTCCCATGAGAAAAGGATCCATCTCCCATCCATATTTTCTATATAAACCTCCCTTCTTCCAAAGCACAAGCTAGTTAGAGTGTTGCCTGAGTGTGAGTATACTATTTTGATTTGACAAGCAAGCTATTACTAGTTGTAGCCATCTAGTTGTGTGAGGGAGAAGTGTGTTTGGTTTGGAGTGAAGCCTAAAAGGGAAGAGTCTTTAAACTATTGTTGTTTGAAGTCATCATGAAGTGTTAGTATAATAGTGTGGGAACCTGGTCTTGTCAGAGGAAGACTGTGACATCAAGACGAATGATTGTAATCTCTCTTTGATATTAATATATGCAACTATCGATTGATTTCCTACATGTTTTGTAATATTACATATTCATGTCTTGATGCTTCTTGACTCATTAAGTAGCTTGAATTGCAATTTGTCTATTATTATATTTGTGTGTTGTTGTTGTTTACTTGTTTCAGGAACTTGAAGAAGGAAACGAGAGATTGTTGGAGCGAGCAAGCAAGGACATCATCAAGCAAGATGAGTGACCAAGATGTAGGCCCTCTTGATTGATTCTAACCTAAGGAAATTTTCTAGAATGTATTTGTTGTGGCTAGACCCATTATTGGGCTAGAGGAATTCATTCATGTTCTCACTTATAATTTTAATTCACCACAAATTGGCGCCTCCACTGGGGAAATCCCATCTTTTTGTTTGTTCTGGATTTCATGATTTCGTGAGAACTTTGCTAGTTTCACATTTTCCGTTTTATTATGTTGATTTTCTCATACTTACTGGTCTAAGTCTAAAAATCATAGTACAATATCTGGTCCCTGTTTTGAAATTTTTTTACTTTTTTGTTAGTTTCCTCAGGCAGCGCATTTATTCATCTGAAAGTCATGCCAATCAGCACGAATTTCAGAGGAACAGAAGCGTCGACCCACCTCTAGCGCTTGTTGTCAATTAGGTAGTCACGTTGATTCCTGTGAGTGAAGATTAGGGCTGGACCCCAATCTTGGCCAGTGTGTTCAGCTCTTGTGTTCTTGACCCTTTGAGCCCTTTGACTATTTTTCTCCCAGATTAGAACGCTACTTTTTGTTTGGTTTTGCTTGCTTGTAGGCTTATCATCTTGTTGTTTGATTGATCAAGTCATTGAATGGCCAGCGACACTGGGACATCTAGCTATTTGTCCATTCAGCAACTTGTGGACTCATCGAGTCTAGTTATGGGTGTGTCTGCTCCTTGCATTTGTTTTTGGTCCCTCTTACGACTTTAACCTCTTTTTGCACAAATTAGAAAAAGTTTTTTTTTATTAATTTGAACGTCTTTTCCTAGCATAGATTATATTGTTGGTCTTGTGTTTGACAAAGTCAGTGCTTCGTTGATCTGAATGAACTTCTCTTTTCATGTTTTCATTTTCTTGAAGAGCTCATAGTCTCGAAAATTTTCTCATTGAAAGATTGTATGCGAAAGTTTGTCTCGTTGTTTCATGAGAAAATATGAAATTCTAGCTTGTTGTTTCATTATGATTTGCATCTCTTAGAAACTAGAATTGCATTAGAATTTGAAAAGGAAGAGAATTTTTTTAATTTGAAAACGAGTAATAGACAAGTGCTTGTCAGGATATTAGGAATTGGAATGCATTTTTCGTTAGTTTATTTTTTCAAAAAGTGAAGTAGTGAAAAATAATTTCGTTTTTAGTTTCTTGATTGTTTGCATTTGATTGAGTAGTTTCTACCCTCTCTAGTGTAGGAATTTCATCAAATTGAAAGGGTCTTGTCCCATTTAATTGCATTTTACATTTTTCGAGTAACATCACTATGACCTAAAAACTGAAACTTAACTCAAGATCAACTCTAAAATGAATTCAATTTACCTAAGTTGCATTTGACATTAACGATCACATCTAGAAACCTAGCAGTTGTCATTAGCTTCGGCATTAGACAACGCTAGCACGGATTTGTGCTCCATGTACCATCGCGTATATAACAGGAGACCCTACTAGGTTGCAATCCTTTTATCCTTAGGAAGTTGAGTCAGCCTCCT
This sequence comes from Pinus taeda, assembly GCA_000404065.3. Classification (NCBI taxonomy): domain Eukaryota; kingdom Viridiplantae; phylum Streptophyta; class Pinopsida; order Pinales; family Pinaceae; genus Pinus; species Pinus taeda. The sequence continues at coordinate 296,354 of APFE031431303.1, forward strand.
TGCGAACGTGATACACTAAACACAACATTCGAGGAGATTGCCCGTTCATACTTCTTGGTTTTCCAAGAGGTATTCTGCAGTTCACGGTGTTAGGGCCTAAATCTACCTCAAGCTGAGAAAGGCAGGTCTAGGGTAACATCAAACCACACTTAACCTGGTAGCTAGCCCTACCAAGCTGGGAGAGGGCTCTCTCCTTATCAATCTCAGGAAAATATAGCAAATGATGCTTGAGATGACTGATATAAACACTAATTTTAGGCTAGGTATATGCTCAGAGGAGTTTGATTGAATTTTATGTTGGTTTGTTGGATCAAATGTGAAAGGCAGTTTTGGGTACGGGGAATGAACTCAGTCTTGCAGAGGTTCATGTGGGGCGAGGTAGGAAAGTGCTTTAGTACTTCATATTAGGTGTAATGGTGAGTCTTGAGACTGGTGAGGAGTTAGAGAGGGCATGAATGTGTCATGAGTCCTCTTCAAACAGTAGAAAATGTGTAAAACTAATGAAACCCTAAGGTAGAGCACTGCAACATCAATGATTTCCACCTTTATACTTGATTCATTTAGTTAAGCAGAAAAGAGAAAGATAATGGCACACATAAAAATATGATAACTTGAATCACAGAAGGAAAAACAATACTAAGTCACCTTGCCACATGAATCCCATAAAATGCTACAAACCCTGGTCTATTTCCTTGCCAAACTGCGGAGATGATGTACAATAGTAGCTCAATGCATCCACAAGAGTCCAACCTTTACAAATGACTGAAAAAACACATGATATAGACCTCCAAACCACTTGTGCTATCCATCAGGGGTCGAATCCATGAGAACAGGGGTGGTTTCAACCATATCTAAACTAGGAACACAAAAATAGGCAGTGGAACAGCTTGCCTCTAAAACCTAGGAAACTAATTCATTCAACTATAAACCACCTACAACTGATGTATCTACCTTATCAAGTAAATTTTTATCATTTTTACATCATAGTACATAAATTTACATCATGTCACATCATTAATTTGACCATAAGAGAGAAAAAGTCAAACTAGAAGAAAACTAGGCAAAAAACAGAGTTTTTGAGCAAACTTGGCATTTTTTCATCCTGCGCATAGTGCCATTTTTCTTGTGCATAGCGATTTTTCCAAGCTGCTTTTGAAGGCCTTCCCATTCACCAAATTTTCTCCAATATGGCTTGTTGGAAAGTTTTTTCTGTTTACTTTCTAGGACAAGTAGAATTTTTGAATTAGGTGTCCATGTTCCGCTCCGAAATTGCAATTGCCCAAGACTGCTTCCTGTGTGGCCAAAAAGTGGCAAAGAGGGCATTTTTTGGGTGTTTTTGGCCCTTTTGGAGGTCCAAAACTTGTCAAAATTTCCTAGTAATCTCTGAGCATGCATAACTTTTCATAAGGAATTCAAAAATTCCAATATTTCTTCAAATGGAGGTCCCTATCAAAAGCGAGGACCGGTGGCACTACGCACCTGTTGGAAAAGCCTGTGCGTAGCACCACTGATTCTGTGCGTAGCACCGTTTTTAGATCAAATTTTGGAGGCCTTCCCAGTGTCCAAATTGGGTGCACGATAGCTCATTGGAAATTTTATTGAGTCTAATTTCCAAAAAAACTTTAATTTTTCAATTTTTAGTTCATTTTTCCTATCAAAATTCAAATCTCCCAAGACTGGTCAAAATGTGCAAAATCAGGTTATCTAAAGGTAGAGTGTTGTTGCAGTCAACTTTTGAAGGTCTTCCTCAACTCCAAATTGAGCTCATGATAGTTAATTGGAAAGATATTTGTGTCTAGTTATCATTGCACTCATCAAGTAAGTCATGTGGAAACACAAGCTAGGAGAAATATTTATTTTCCCAAACTCACTCCAGAGGTGCATCAATTCTCCTGAGGAAACTGTATTTTTGACATTTCTCTAAAACCATAACACCTGTGTAAAACGTGAAGGAGTTTTTTTTTCCTTGGACTATTTTGGACAAACTTGTCTCTCACTTTCTCGAAATTCATCTTCTATTTCTCAGAAACATCATTTGAGTAAAACCTACCCAAATGTGTGGAACAGGGGATTTGTTGAAATGAAGGGAAATGAAAGGGATAAGGGGCTTATAAATTCGTGAGGAAATTTTGGGAGGTAGGGATGGATGTTATAAAATAGGGAAAAGTGGAATTTCAAATATTGAGTGAGGAGAAGGGGTCCAAAAGGGCTAAACACAGGCCAAGCCTAGAAAATTGTCAAATTGTAGCAAGAAACTAGGGTTTGTGGGAAAATGAGGAATTTGAGCGATATCAGTGATGGGAAGTGTTTAATAAGGTACATTAAGGATAGGGGAAGGAGTATGAGCATCAGGATGCAAGCTTTGTTGATTATTTGACCATCCAAGAGAAATTACCTTCAAAATCCTAGGAGAGGGAAATGAGCCTTACCCAAGTACAACTGAAGCACGAACAAGGTGTAAAATGACCAATTGGAACCCGAAATGATGATGACAACCCTTTGAATGATGGTACACTAAGCTGAATGGTGACATGGACCAACCTTTGGACAATTTTGAAAGGAGTTCAAACAAACCCTAGACCTAATACCTAGTGACCAAATTTTACTTGAAAACTCACTGAATTGACAAAATTTGACTTCGACACTCTGAGACCACTTTGTAAGAGCATATTTGATCATTGGAGGAAGGATGAAAAGGCTGACACTAACAAACGGTTGCCTGGTAATCCAGTTTACCTAGATTATCTAAAGTAGTCATTTGATCCTTTTGACTCATTAAACTTAAAGATCATCCAAGCACTTGTCCTTTCAAGCTCATTTCCAATCAAAAGTGATAGAGTCATCTTTGTTTCTTTCTCGACTCTTTAAAAATGAAAGAACATCAGTCTTTTATGCGTCTTAAATAATTGGTTACCCACAATCCAAAACATCCTATTATATTTTTTGACCAAATCGTGAGTTCCCTTAAAAAGACATTTTAAAGCCTTGAAGTTATTTGTGTTTTCGGCTAAGACAAGGTCATCGTGGCTGAACCATCTGGTTCACCCATTTCCTCTTCCTCTCCTCCATCTGAAAGATTGTCGGAGGAGCCACTTCCTAAGTTATCAGAGCCATTTGAGGACCAAAATGTTGAGCTCGCAATTGTTTTGAGTGTTCAACCTTTATCATCTCGTCCTCCACCTACTTTTGATTTATGGTCATCTGTTGGTCTTGACTTGGAATCTCCGAATAATCCCATTCAAACTCCAGAGAACTCACTAACCACTAACAGTCAGCTTGGACTGGTTATCTATCCTCCAAACCCTTTGTTTGACGTTGTTGAGATATCGTCATAGTGCCCTTACAGTCTGTACGATCAACAAGGTGTTCCTTTGGAACTATCCCCTAGAACATGTTCGGTTGTTTGTCATCATTTGTTTCTAGATATGGAACCCGAGGGCGATGCTCCAGTCACTTCTTCAGATGAGTCTGAAGTCTCAACTCCACACACTGTTGAGGGGGAAGAATTGTAGTTGCAGTTCCCTCCCGAGGGTTTCCATTATTCAAAAGGTATTCCTGCCAGCTTGCCACCCAACCATGTGTCTTTAGGGCACTTAGTTTCAGGCACACCAAGTGCCTCATCACTCTACCATAACTCTATTTGGGCACTAGGTGTCAGACCTACGTCAAGTCCATTTTTCACGAACACGACCTCCCAACCAGTTGTTACTTCAGTCCTGGTGCAACCTACCATCCGGAACACTCTTGTACCATCAATACCAATTACAGGTCAGTCGCAACTGGTGGTTTCAAAGATTGTCTCTGTCGGTTCCTTTGTCCCATTAGTCAATGGCCAGATTGTGCCACCACCTGGGGGGAAGAATCTAAATGTCTTTATGGTGTAAGGTGCCACTAATGTGAGTGGCTCACAAGCTCATATTCTTGGTATAAACCAACCCTCTTCTGGTATTATTTACAACCCTGCTAACCCTACTGGATCAAGCAATGTCCAGTACCAATAGGTTTAGAATCCTAGTGGTCTGTCTGGATCGAATAAATTTTAGTATTAGCAGCCTTATGGGGCTTAGGTCCAATACCAAAATCCTTATGTTCAACACGGTTCTCAAGGATTGGTTAATCGACCTTACACCATCTCGTCTGGGTAGTACATCCAGCCTGGCTACGGCCAGGTTATGTTCAGTAATTTCCCAGGCATTGTTCAAGTACCCTTGCAACATCAAGGATTTCTTTTGTTACCACAAGGGAAACCTTTGTTGCAGCAAGGGCTTTCTGCGCAATAGTAAGGGCAGATTATCCCACATCAAGGACACCTGCAATAACTGCAAGGTTAGTCCTTCCAACAGTTTCAGCAAACCGCGTAGCAGCAGATGCAATATGTTATGCATACCACTCAACCCATACCCTCGTAGGGCCAACCTCTGCAAAACCAGGGATGAATTTTGCAACCGCAAGGTCAGCAAAACCAACCTGGACAAAAGCAACCCTTGTATACCTATCAATAAGCACAACCCTTACAGGGACAAGTTCAAGGTCAAGTCCTACAACAGTAGGTGCATAATCCTCTTGTCCAGGGCCAATAGGTTTAGAATCCTGCTGGCCAAGGGCACTAGGTACAAAAACCCTACGTCCAAGGAAAACAATCGTATCAACCTTATGCCCAAGGACTATAGGTCCAAAACCCTCTTGTTTAAGGACAACAGGCCCAACAAACCTATGTTCTAGGACAACAAGTCCCATACCGATATGTCCAAGGTCAATGGGCTCAACAACCTTTTAACCCATATGTTGCCTACCAGCAACCTGTGCATGGATAGTTTCAAGGTATTCCTGGTCTGGATCCTCCCTTTGGTCAAGGTAGTCCATAATGGGGGTAGCCTCAGATACCATATGGCCAAAATCCCCCACTGTGGGGTCAAAATTCTTACCAACAGGGATGGGCTCCTCCTTATGGGCCCACCTATCGACCTCCCATGCCTTTTAACACTCAATTACCTTTCTTGGCTACACTTGAGTTGTCGAATGTATCGCGTCTTACGAATGATCTGATTCTTCATTCACCATACTGGCCTTCGATGTCATCCAAGATACCAAGTGATTACCCTAAGTTCGATAGGAAAGCTAAAGAAGATCCTCAAGCCTATGTGATGACATATCACCTCTGGTGCTCATCTAATTCATACATGGATGATTCCATTCATCTTCATCTTTTCCAATGAACCCTTACGGGTGTCGTAGCAAAATGGTACATCGAGCTACCTCGAAGTACTTTTCATGACTTCAATTCATTAGCCATGGCCTTTCTCATACATTTTCAGCTGTTAGTTCATTATGAAACAGGCACCTATATACTCACATCGCTTAAGCAAGACACTGTGATGCACATATATGATCATATCCATGAATGGATACATAGACATCAACTGATCAAGCTCGATATAGTTGATCAGTTGCTCACCGAATGGTTTACCAAATCGTTTGTAGCTCCAATTTCTCATGATATAGCCATGGGTGGATGTGTCACTGAAGATCAAGCCATCGCTCGTGCCCAATACTTGGACCTAGTCTACTCTCAGTCTGGCACCTTATACGAATTATTGCCCAATGCTCTAAGGCCATCAGCCGATCCCGTGACATCGATGTCATTTGTTGTTCCTCCCGTTGATGGAGTTATTGGTTCAGTATCCCAGGCCCCTGCCAAAACTTCTTCCAAACAAAAGTCGGTCTCGAATATTGCTCCCAATAGTTCATCTCAAAACCCTCCAGGCCCTGGTAAAACCTTAGAGGTCCATGCGGTCTAGTCTACCGCAACAGACAAATCCTTGAAAGGAATAAAGGAAGGGAAAGGCAAGGCTAAAGTCAATGCCCCGAAACAGTGTCCTCCCAAATTATCTGTTGGAAAATCATCGCAATGGAAACCTAAGTATCATTACCTCATTTACGAGGAGGATCACTATACTAAGGATTGTCCACGACGATCTGAAGTTAGTTGATTGCTCAAGGGGACCCATGTTGTCCTCAAAGAGCCCTTTCCATCTTAGTAGACTAAAATGGTAGACCAACCCTGATCTTCTTCCTCCAGATCTCAAGTGATCATGATGAGCACGCCCATCAATGTGGCTACCTGATCGAAGGATTATCAAACTCTAGCTCCCATAGCAGGGAAAGAAAAATAAGTTCCATCTTCTTCTTCTACCCCGAGTTCTGGCCCTCTACAAATTGAGCTCCCTAACCCTGATTCCACTCCACGGCAACCCTCCCGAGGTGTGCTAAGGAAATCCTCGTACAATCCCAATGTTCGAGCCACTCAGTATGACAATATTGTTGAAGATTTTGCTCTAGCACTGTCAACCATGTCAACTCTCGAGGTACTCCAAGGCTTCCCATCACAGCAGAAATCTTTGTTGTCAGCTATTGGAGGCATCGATCCCACCGATTCTAATTTGATCTATTTCGATCTAGATAACCATGTTTCGAGACTCCCTCATCAGATTGCCTTTCTTATTCAGGTAATCATTAATGAAAATACCATCCACCGCACTATCATTGATGAAAGTGCTTCTACCTGCATCATGTCAACTACGTGTTGGAAGGCTATTGGTTCCCCTGTACTAAACTAGTCTCCAAACACATTGGAAGCTTTCAATGGGCATGATTCATGACCCTTCGATGTTTTACCCAACCTTGCCATCGCCCTGGAATGCAAGATACTGCAAGTCGAAGTAGAGATTTTTGACGCCAATCTCAATTATAATCTTCTACTCGGTCAAAGTTGGACTCATGCCATGCGTGCCGTGGCATCCTCTTTGTTTTGTGTGATTTGCTTTCCCCATCAAGGGAGGATTGTCACCATTGATCAGCTGTCATTCTTTGCCTCTTCCTCATCTGATGGCAACGTTCTGTATGTCAAGTTTTTTGGTACTCCCTTTGAGAGTTTGGGGGTAGGTCTCTTCAAAGATTCTGCCTTAATGGGGATTTTTCCACTCCCACCTCCTCATGTTGCCTCCGTCAACATGATCTCAGTCAAATCTGATCCCTGGGTCATACATGCATTAGATCTGCTTCAGATTTCCCACCTTCAACTTAAACAACTGGCGTTTGGTATTCATCTTCATGGCCTCTACCTAGTTGAAGATCGTAGGAGTTGTGCAGTCAATATAGTAAAGGAACTTTGACTTCTTAGTCTCATGTTCCACCTGGAACCCCGCCACTCTATTGATGGTCAATAGAAGCAACCTTAGTTTCAATTCCCATACACTGGAAATCTCAATCTTCCCACTTTCGGATTTTAAGGCCTCAAGACAATGTGCGGAAAGCTGGGAAGATATGCTTGCCCCGACCAGACGTGACCCATACAAATCCGTTGGCTCACCTCTGCAAGATAGCCAAGTGATGAAGTAAATGTCTGAAGTTGTCAAATCTAGCTCCTGGTCTCCAATAACAAAAATCTCACGATTGATGTCCCAAAGGCTTATCAAATACTGAAGCAATTTGGGTTGGGCTCGCATCCTTGGTGTAAGGAAAAATTTGAGGAGCCTGCAAGCCCTCAAAGCCTCCAGGCAATTTGGAACATTCATTGCCTGGGTATCCACATCTTTGTGTTCTCTTTCTTTCCAATCCACAATTTTCGGTGATTTCTCTCCTACAAAAGCCATTTGTTTGAGTCAATCATCAATTTTGGTACATAAAAATCAAATTTTACGGTCAGTTCTTGAGAAAACTTGTTTTTTTCCCTAGCCACAACGTTGGTGTGCATGTTTTGGAAACAGTCGCACGAGTTGGCATAGATGGCCATTCAAATAACCCTCGGCCAATGCGATCTCGTGCTCAGAAATCGTGCCGACCAAGGGCAAAACAAATTCTCAAAAACCTCCCTAAAAATCCAAAAAACTGGTTAAAAGCTTAAATAAATAGCATGAAAGTGGAGCTCAGGGCTTCAGCTGTTACCTGGAATTGTCGACTCATCGATTGGCCTCCTGGATCTCTCGCGAGCCACTCCGGAAAAACTAGGGCAAAAGAGGGTAAAAGTCTTCACTACAAAGCTAAAATGGTAAATGGTAAAAATATATTTACTTTTCCCCTATTTATTCATTTTTTCATGAAAATATTAGGTTTTGTAAATATTTTTCACCTATTTTGCCTCAAGGACTCGATAATAAACTTTTCCTTGATTGTGCAGCGATAGGTGATGGACGTTCGACGATGGTGATGAGTCATATTTAAGCTCTTTCCTCAACTCATTAAACTCATATGAAAAGATCGCCGAGTATTTTTCCCTTTTGACTTGTTAAAGAGAATAAAAATGGGGGGTCCCCTTTCAGTTCTTTTCTAACCCTTTAAAAGTGAAAAGATGGCTAAGCCCTTGTCGTTTTGAACTCGTTGATGGCTGCAAAACGTCGTGTGTCCAGTATAATTTTACCCCTTTTTTGAGTTGGGAGGCACTATTTACGAAAAAGGTACTCCTTGACTAAAATGGTCAAGCAGTTCTCTCAAGTATTATTTTCTACCATTTCAGGCTTGAGAGACACAAATGTATGAAAAGGGACCATGTGGAGTTTCCTTTTATGTGTCCTTTTCAAACTCTCTAAACATGAAAAAGATACTGAGTTACACCTTTGTCGGACTCGTTATACTACTAAACAACATCGGATTCGTCACCATGATGGACATGAGCTTCTCCTTCCTAGGGCTCGTTAAACTTACTAGGTCAGATTTGTCCAAATGATGAACTTGTAGTGCAAGCACATGCTATCCCCTTTAAGCTTGCAATAAAAAATAATTGGGGTACTCGCCAGAAATGGTGGGGGGGGAATTTGGAAATCTATCGAGTCATGTCGGTAGCTCACTCTTGAGCATGACTCTCTTTGCTTCGTGTCAGGTTGGGGCATCCTCCTTTACATTGTTTACCTTCCTGGGTTTGGGCTGTTCATTTTTGCCTTCCATCTGATCTTTGCTATGTCACCATGACCACCGATCCTACGGATCCAAAAGCTGCAAAACTTCCAGTTGTATCACTGATATGTTCAAGAGTTACCCTTCTACAGTTACACTTACCTCTGTTTCTCTGGATCATCCCAAATCATTTTGCAACCTCTCGTCTCGCACCGATGATGTGGGATTCATTATGGACCTCCTTCAACATGGTCACTTTCCATCGACATCAACTCATTATCTGGGAAGTTGACCGAGAGATTACCTTCCAGTACCTTAGAGCTTGCATGCCTTAATGGCAAGTTGTTCGCACTCGACGACAAGTTCACATCATTGGCTTTTGATCGAGTGATTTCACGGGTGCTCGACTTCAGTTCTTGTATTCACATTCCATGAATTGTGCTGATAGTACCTTGAGGGCCATTTTCATTATTGGTGGTTTCTCTCACACTTGTTAACAATTTACATCATTGACTGGTAATCAAGCGACTTTCTAGCATGTTCGACCTCAACACATCTATTTGCATGTTAGAATCTGTACTTTGATTAGGTCGTGTTGGAGCGCAAGACCCTAGACTTAGATTGCAAAAATTCCAGGTTGCAAAGTGGTGTGACATGGTTATGATGATATGCATCTCTCTATCAAATGGCTAGCTGTGACCACACCATGAGTTATCATGTGTGATCCTTCTCATTAAATGGATGGTTGCGGCCATACCTTGGTTTCATTATGATCCTCTTTGACGGATGTTAGGCCCCTATACTACTAGTGTAACCCCTTATTGTTATTATTACAACCCACTTATTATATTGACGTACCCATGTAGTGCCCATATTGTTACTATTCTGCCCCATAGAAGCCCACTATTGTTATTATTGTGCCCTTACATTATTATTGTTATGTTGGCTCTGATTGTGTTATGACCCCTTAGACTCCTATATATAAAAAGGAGGTATTTTCATTTGTATCATCGAAGAATTGTTCATTTATGTAATGTAAAGGAGGTTTCCCCCTCGAAGAGGCTGAATTCTCAAGCGTTGATCTATCTTTTCTATCTTTTCTTGAGCTAGTTTCATAACATTTGGTATCAGAGATTTGGATTCTAGGGTTTCGCTGCTCCAAATAGGTCATTGTGGAATTCTCGCTATAACTTTTTTTCTGCAACGTTTCAGAAGCGAAAAAACAAACCCATTTGCGAAGAAATTGCACTAAACCTCAGGTCGGAATTTCAAATCTTTTTGTGCTATATTTGCGGAGATATGATCTAAGGAAGTTGGTCTTTTTGCAGACTCCTGAATTACATTCCAAACAGGTAACCTGGGGAAATAGTCATAACTTTCTCTCTGAGCATCGGATTGAAATTTTGTAAGAAGGTACAGAAAGAGGATGGACTGTAGTTTCTTGTATATATTTTTTAGTCCCAAAGGTCGAAATAGTGACTCGTGGCACGTCATACAAGTTCGCTCTACTGAACTAGTCTATAATCAAGTCAACGTGGGAGATTTTGCATAACTCTTCCTTGGAGAATCCAATTTGGATCAAACTGGTGGCATTGGAAAGAGGACACAGAGGAATACTGAATTTTGCAATTTTAGAACTTAAAGATCCAAAAGTACAGAGTTACAGTCGTTTCAAGATCGAGCTCCTAAAATCAAGAAAAAGCAAGATGAGGAAGTTTGATGGCAAGGATCCAGTAAATTGGATACTTTAGATGGAGCAATATTTTGATCTACATGGTGTACCATTGTTACAAAAGGTATGTATTGCATCTTCATATTTAGAACCAAAACAATTTTTATGGTATGAAGGGCTTTGTTATCATAAACAAATTGTTACGTGGTCAATTTTCATGGAGGAAATGATAGCACATTATGAGGATACAAAGAGCAACACCTTCTTTAGAGAAACACCACAACAATTGGATAGAGTAAAAGGGATTTGTGACATAGTGGAAATCAAAATGATAGAAACCAGGAAGCATACCTCTCACAACTATAAAGATGGAAGTTTTATTTCTCCTAGCCTTCCACAACCTACAAGGGTTACACCACAACAATTGGAAGAAAAAAGAGAAAAAAGGCTTTGTTACAATTGTGATAGCAAATGCACTAAAGGTCATAAGTGTGCTAAGAAGAAATTATTTTACATATAATATGAAGAGGAGGAAGAAAAGGATCGAGAAACATCAAAAGAAGAGGATATACGCCAAGACCCCACCCCAGAGAAAGAAGAAATGAATCAGACCATATCTTGTAAAGCATTGGTAAGAATTACCACTCCTCAAACTCTCAAGATAGAAGGAAATATCAAGAAGAAAAAGGTGCAAAAAGTGAAATATCACATCAATAAAGAAGAAATAAATCCAACCATATCATGTAATTCATTGGTCGAAATTACCATTCCTCAAACTATCAAGATAGAAGGACATATTAAGAAGAAAAATGTTCAAGAAGTGAAAGATCACATCGAGCATCAAGAAATTAATCCAGCCATATCTTGTAAAGGATTGGAAGAAATTACCACTCCTCAAACTCTAGAGATAGAAGGACATATCAAGAAGAAAAAGGTTCAAGCAGTGAAAGATCACATCGAGCATCAACAACAAGTTCTCCAACTTTTAAAGGATAATGCCATTTCGGTGCAAAATCAAACGAAACAACAGGTAGATCAACATCGTAGTAAAAAATGTTTTGATGTAGGTGACTGCGTATTTTTACTGCTACATATCAAGCAAGCTATTTATGAGAAGGAAATGTTGGCAATACTACATGCACTTAAAAAACGGCGACCTTACCGAATGGGACAACTCTTCAAGAATGAGGATGTGGAAGCATTCTTTTGTGCTATTTCTATTATCCAACCAAATTGGATAAATGAAGCAAGGGATGAATGGAAGAAGGACGAGGAAGTATGGCCATTTATTCAAAAGTTGCAAAAGATCCCAATTCAAACAATATTGTTAGAAATTGAAGAGGAAGGAAAAATCATATTGGAGCCTGCAGCATTCATAGAAACAAGAACCTGACAGCTACGAAATCGATCAATTTCAGAGTATATCATCAAGTGGAAGAACTTACCCGCTGAAGCTTCCACATGGGAGGAAAAGAATTTTATACAAAAGCATCAAGAACTACTCAAGCGTTGAGGACAACGCTTTTTAAAGGAGAGGGGCATGATAGGCCCCTATACTACTAGTGTAACCCCTTATTGTTATTAGTACAACCCCCTTATTATATCGATGTACCCATGTAGTGCCCATATTGTTACTATTGTGCCCCATAGAAGCCCACTATTGTTATTATTGTCCCCTTGCATTATTATTGTTATGTCGGCTCTGATTATGTTATGACCCCTTAGACTCCTATATATAGAAAGGAGGTCTTTTCATTTGTATCATCCAAGAATTGTTCATTTATGTAATGTATTGGAGGTTGCCCCCTCGAAGAGGCTGAATTCTAAGGCGTTGATCTATCTTTTCTATCTTTTCTTGAGCTGGTTTCATAACATTCTAACTCTGGCGAATTCCAGCCTACAAGGAATCTGGCAGATTCCTCAAAGATTCCCTCAAGATTCCTCAAAGATTCTCCTTCGTTGGGAATCTGCAAATCTGTCGCTCAAAAGGCGAATGCAACCTCGCCATAGCGTTCCCTGCGAAAATCTGAGAAAATTGACTATAAACTTGGTTATATTCTGACAAAAAGAATTTTTACCTTCCTGAAGAATCTTTAGGCATCAAAGAATATTCTGCCTCGAAATGCATGTCAAGGTTCTGCCTCCTCCATCTTGAAATTCATGCTCGCTCCCGGTTCCTCCATCTGCCCCCGTGCACTGAGAAAACTGGGTTTATATAAGTTTCTCCATGCGGATATTCCAATGTAATCAGTTGGGTGGATTGGTAACTTTAGCAAATAGTTGAGGAGGGGTCGAGGGATCAAATCTCGCCCATCCCGCATTAACCAACATATTAAGTTTTAAGGTTGGGGGCCCGCTATTTTGGGTGGTTGCGCCCCATTTACCTCCGTATATGCCATTGACCGTGGCTTTGGGGCCGTTGCTATGGTGTGCATTTAATTGTGGTTATTGGTTTATTGGGTCACCCATGGTGCGGGCCGGCCATGTGGCCAAGCAGGTTTGATCCCCACTGGCCCATTGTTATATGGAAATCGTATATGCCATGAAGTAAGGTGTGAGGTGGTGGCCCACCACCTCCCTTTGTTTTTTATTTTTTTTGAATTTTTTTTAATATAATAAGGCATTTTCTAAAATTTCAAAATTTGACCAAAGGAATCAAATTAAACAGGCCACAAATTCGCCCAGAATCTGGCCCAGGTTGGCCGGAATCTGGTGGCCAGGTTTTGTCCGAATTGCAGCCTCCTTAAGCCTGCCCAGTCAGCAAAAATCAACCAAAACTTTGATTGCCTCTATCTTCTTCATCCGGACTCAGATTGACAAACCATTCATGCTACCACGATCACGACAACGAGATCTTTAACATGAACCTAGTTCAAGCATGATCCAAACACTTTGATTTTTGACCCTTCCTGAGTCCTCTTGGACTTCTGCATGTGTCTGGAGCCACCTGGATCATACCAAGAAACATTCAGAGAATATCAAGAAACATTCAGGGAATATCAATGAAAATTAAACTAGACCCACCAGATAGAAAGAGGTACCCCTTCATCACATGCCACGACGTGTGCCAAACTCGGTACTGGAGGAGTTGCGACGACTCCCACATGCCAATCCCCCAAAGAATTCCCAAGATTTTCCTTTTTCCTACGCAACCTATGTTCATCCACAACACCTTTGCTAGTTCAAACAGCCATGCAACACGCAGAACAGCAACCACAGTACCCCTTTTAGGAATTACCGTCAAAAAGTTCCAGACTATGTTGAGGCCAGAGAATTTTCAGTTGGCCTCGTCTCGATTTTCCTCCCTACTTTCTCTCCAGAGGCAAAAGGTTAAGAGTGTTACCTCTATGCACAAACATGCGAGCAAACACCACCCCTAGGTGACTGCATCATACCGTAAATCATCAATTCCCAAGTGAATTCAAGCTGCATGCTTATGCATGTGAGGGGGCCGCCATGCCACCCCTGGCATTAACTTCTCTCTCCATACCAAAGTGGAACACCCAAGCCTCCTATTTCTCTCGAGATTCACCCCCAACGTGGAAAAATATTTATTTATTTTAATTATAATTAAAATTATTGTTTTGTACTTTATATATATTATATTTATATATTATAATATATATTACGTGAGGTTTTATTATTTATTATTATTTTTATCTGGATTTATTGATTATAGGTTTGGCTATTAAGACAAGACTTAGTGTTGAAAAAGTGGTTTAGGAGAATAAAAAGTGATTAATAAGCCAAATTTGCCTAGGTTGAGGTCATTTTGTGTTACAACAGGCCAGTGGCCACATACTTGAATACACATGCATTTTAGAAGTGACCTTTGGTTATCTACTATTGTTTATTATGATTATTATCATTATGATATAATTATTATTATTACTACTATTATTTTATGTATGTCACATAGGAGCTCTTGTTGATGTTAGGCCTACTACTATAACTAGGTAACAATGGTTTCCAACAATAGGCACCATTGCTCCTACTTTTGCTTGGCCAAGACTTGTCTCCCAATTCTTCCCCACTTTTACGAGGAACCAGGACACCTGGAGATCATAGTTTTAAAACTCCGACTCGGTCGAGGATCGACTCCGACTTCGACTCGGCCGAGGATCGACTCTGACTTCGACTCCGAAACGGTAATGACTCGACCGGCTCGATTTCAATGACTCGGTCGTTGTAAAAAATACATTAAATATTTATT
>APFE031431303.1:314390-341414 GCA_000404065.3 Pinus taeda
TGTTGTTTCAGCCTATTAAGGCCCCCAGGACCTTCCTTAATTTTCCTATGGCAAAATTTGCATTGCATTTGACTATCAACCATTTCAACATATGCCCAAGCAGGATCTCTTGCTCTAGGTGCCATTTTTTTACTAGGAAATCAAAGCAAACAATCTGAAAATGAAAAAAAAAAAAACCTTGATTCAATGTTCATTTATTTGACAAAAAACACTCTCTAAGCTTTCTAGATATGCACCTAAAATTTACTAAGCAAAAACAGATTTATAGAGGTGAAAAAAAATACCTCAAGGCACAAACTGCCTCCTCAAGCTTGCTCCAAGAATCAGCTCCTCAATGCTGCTCCAAATCGCTGCCCAAGAAGCTCCTCACTCCAGCTACAATGCTCCTCCAAGACTCCTCACTGCTGCTCCAAAACAAGCTCAAGAACTGCTCACTAACTCTCAAAAAAGACTCTCACTCAAATGCATAAGATTGCTGTGAGAGAATGAGAGCACTTGGGTGTGTTAAATAGGGTTTGGGAGGGGGAAATGGACCCCAAAAATCATTTAGCAAATTCATATAACTGCTTGGAGTCCAAACCAACCAAAAAACACTTTACAAATCCATTAAAAATTTATTAAATCGCAGTTTGACGTGTGCCTGGGCGTTTTTTTGTGACTTGGCCAAGTCATAACGGAAACAGCCGAGTTGGCCGAGTCAACGATGACTCGGCCGAGTCATTGAATGACTCGGCCAAGTCATGGCTGACTCGGCCAGTCGAACCGTTCCAAGGGCCGAGTCACAGGAGAGGTTAATGGCTCGAATCAACCCGGCCGTTTCGGTATCGAAACGACCGTTTCTTAAAACAATGCTGGAGATGCAGGAATAGTTGGGCTTTGCAACTAAAATCGTGATCGATAAGTTACATGCAATATGAAAGAGATTCACAAAATAAAGGGCCAAAATTGACTTACGATTATAGTCCCATGGCCTTGAGAGCTTGACGTAAAATTCGACAAGGACGAAAATCCCAAAGGAGACCAAAATGGCGAAGCTATTTGAGAAACCCTAATATTAAGGCTCCAATACCAATTTTGCTACAAGTCTCCAAAAATATATATGGGGTTTGAATCATTTACCTCCTCCACAAAGTACAACAACCTTACCAACTCTACCACACATTATCAAATTATCAATGTCAAGCTTATGCATGTTTTTCTCCAAGTTCCTCTCTAACATCATGACATTTCATAGCACTTTTAGTGACCATTTCCAATAGTAGCAACAACAAAATTTCAATCAACTAAAGGATTCCTCCTAGCTACAATAAGATCATGTTGTCAACTAATGAAATCTTCTCAAACTCTATTTACTTTTGTGCAAACTTTCTTTTGTCACCTATTTCACAAAGGCAACCTTTTTTCAAGGCTACAAAGCTCAACCCAAAGCTTTGATACCACTTTGTAGCATACCTAATGTGTGGATTCAATGGAGGTAACTAAAATTCTTAGTTCACTTCCAATCAATGTCACTCTTTAGGTGTTCAAAAGGTTCACCATTCAACTTACCATGTTAAATGACCCAAATATTTCAACACTCATTCAAGCAAATTATGAATAGCACATGTCTAGTAGAACCAAGACTCAACTTTAACACAAGCAAAATAACAACTTCCAAAATTGGAAAACAACACCATACACTTCATTGCACTCAATAATAACAAGGACATTACAAATAGCCTAAGGAATACTCCTAATTTGCACAAAAAGTGGAAACCTTTGGAAGTTTCCAAAATGGGGAAGGTTGGAAACATGACCCCCCAAAATGGAAACTTCAGGCGATATATATATATATATATATATATATATATATATAGATATATATATATATATAAGTTAATAGCACATTATCTTGCAAGAATAAAAGAATGAGACACATCAATGACATTTTAGAAGGAAACCCAGTCTATATTAGCTCTCATAGATGATTACATGATGCAAAATCCAAAATTATCCTTCATAGATGAGGCTATACATCCAAGATTCCAAAATCAACCTCTATATATGAGGCTACACATCCAAAATCAACCTTTATATGTGGCTATATGTGCTGAAAATGAAATGGAACATGAGCCGAAGGCAAGTAAACTTGCATATCCTAATAATCATCATGCTCATCCTCATTAACAAAAATAGAACAAGGAGCTTGTTCATCAGAACTATAGCGTGGATTGATTAGAGATAAATCAGTTTTTAGAGTTACTCGAGATAAGTTTTAGTGGTAGATTAATTTTTTTAGCCATAGAAGGTCCCTGCACCCTTCTTGGGTGCTTGACTGAGGCCACACAAGCAAAATCAGTTTCAAAAACAGGGCAGATTTGGGATGAAACACCACAGAAACATTTCAGCAGCATTTCCAAATCAAGAAACTCCATACAAACGCTTACATTGTGTTTCGATCGCGTTTCGGCATTTTAGGGCATTTCCAATACGAGTATGTCAGCTTGGTAGTTGTTTCCTACAACATAGGAATACTCATATCAAACTGAAATAGACTATGGAAAATGGTTATCATGGGACTTTAAAGAATTTACCACCCAAAAAAAGGCATTCCTACTAGAATGCCACCCCCAAAACAAGGCTATCATATGACAAAAAGCTAGGGGGGAATTGCATGCTCCAATTACAATGATGATTGAGAGGTGACTGCTTATAGGGATGAAATAGGAAATAGACTCATCATCAATTTGGAATTGCTTCTCAATGTGATGTTGATCAACTTGTTGCTACATCCTTTTTTGCACTAGATGTAGGGTTTCCTTAAGTGCTTGGAGTGTTTCTTGGACTCATTGGATGCGATCCACCATTATTTATAACTACGGCATTCTCGTAGATAATTGTTGAAGCCAAGTGGCATGTAACTAAAGACAATCGTGGAAGGACTCAAGAGTCATCTTGATTGAATTAATATATGTCATATTATGCCACTACTCTTCTAGGGGAAGCCGCTTAAATTGTTAACATTGATTCCTTATGATACGCAAAACATCAAACGCAGGCTTCAAGACACTTACCACTTTAATTTGACCGTCAATTTGTGGATCATATGCAAAGTTAATTGCCAAGGTAGTTCCTTATAGCCAAAAGTGATTGATGAACATGCAATCTTGATCAATTAGAACCATTTTGGGGAATCCAGAGAGTCTATGAACTTCCTTCATGTATATTTATGTTACTTGGCTAGTCTTAAAATTAGTATGAAAAAGTAGGCATATTTGGTCAGTCAATCGACCACTACCAATATGGCATCTTTCCCTTCTAATTCCAACGAGCATGTGATAAAATCCATATATATTTCTTTCCACCTTAGGATGGGCAAGGTCTACAGCAAGATTTAGGGTTTTTATGGTCTTAGATTTATGCCTTCGGTACGTTTTCCATACTGCAACATTATTTTGAACATCAACCTTGATAGAAAAGGACTTCCTAGCGCTCTAATAAATCTTGAGAAGTCTGATTAAGGGAGAAGCATAGGATTCTAATAAGATCTATTAATTCAATTTAGATTGAGGTGTTAGGTAGATCCTATGCTTATACCATAATATGTCAACTTTCTAGGTAACGTGCCCGAAAGTATGCCAACTTGCCTATCACGCTAGATTTTCTATCGGATTGTAAGGTTTGCTTGCCATTTTGCTTGAGCTTGTTCTATCAAGGACTTGCAAACAAGAGGAACCATCAAGTGGTTGTCTATTCCAATTGTCTAGAGAGGCATCTAGGAACATATTTTCCTTTCCCTTTTGTAAACAATTATAAGGTCACAACCCTACATTTTCATCACCCACTTACATTGCTACACTGAGGATACTCTATGATGCGATTGTTTTGGTCAATCATAACCTTAAAGTGTCACACGATCAGATATTGAGTAACATAACAGTATAACACAACGATAGACCAAAATACGTTTAACAACTTCAATAGTTGACTTTTGGCCATACAATAAACTATCTCCTTGCATATTTTAGAGAGTTTTTCACGACTACTTTAATTTCACATTTAGTTTGCAATAATTATGAGATCGGGTCAAATGATCGGAACTGTGAGATTTGAGTGACCCAACTAGACATTATCAGGATGGAAATGCACTGCACTTTAATAAAAATAGGTTGTCTTCCTTTTGTGTTGGTTTTAGGTGTAGTGGGATCAGCTTCACATGTAGATAGTTCTGCCCATTTGCAAACCCAGGAAAAGACAGCAAAGAGGCTTTCGATACTCGAACACTTTAAGAAACATAGATTTGCTTCCAACCAGGTAGTCAGTTATAACTAAAAATCAGAAATAATAAACCAATCAGGTTAAAAAGGTCATTTATATTAGTAGAACTGCATTTATTAAAACACCAGCAGCAAGCTGGATAGGAAATTGGGAACATGGAAGATGCAAGTGTATACGAGTAGGCCCTTAATGACTGTGCTTCATTTGACCTAATTACTGACTATCATTAACTTCACGATTCTTGTAGTCAGCTTGCGATTTCTTAGCCTGTAATTTGCCTCTACATTTGACCGAGATTTAACTGAAACAAAACTGAGGCCTTTGGCCAAAGCTCAACCATTCTGCACTTAACCCCCGCCCGTGTTAGCCTCGACTAAGGAAAATTGGATATGCTAGTATATCATTTTCCTGTCATATCATATCATATTCAGAGTCGTTGAGAATGCTTACACAAAGGCAATGCTAAGGCCAAATATCATAGACGCATACCTGATTTAATTCTATCCATACCGCTTCCCCTTGCCCTTCCCTTCCTTAGGTACTGCAATCGCGCCACAGGCAGTGAAATCGACCGGGCAGCATAGTTACCTCCTGCTTCCGTGGCTGCAGAAGGCAAGGGCGGGTTAAAAAGAGGTGTTGGAGCTGCTGAACACGAACATGAAGACGCAACCATAGCCATAGGCAAAGCCATTCTGGGCACTCCACACAAATTATTTGGTAAGAGGAGTTGAACAATGGGGACGGCAAAAACAAGTGAAATTTATAGCATCTGCCATTGCCACGTAAGGTGACATTCGTTGGAGAAATCCGGTACCATCTACACGTGGCATGGCAGATAAGTGGCCCTCTACATTCCTCATTCAATATAACTGTAAAGGCACTCATTAACTTCCATACTTTTCCAGTCATCAATTTCCGTACATGCCACTCGAGTGGTTATCTCCCTTGCTGTTTTACTGTGTTTTGTATTAACTACCGTACATTTATTTTATTTTCACATCTAGAGAGGGTTTAATTTTTTTTTCATTTTAAAAAAATGTTTGCCTATTGAGAGTTATATTTTAGTTTGGTTTAATTATAATTATTGAGTGTATATTTTATTTTAATTATGTTTTTATTATATTTTGATAGAGTTCAAATGTTTTAGTATATTAATGGTTTAAATTATTTTTGTTTGGCTAAGAGCTCGTTTTTTTTTTTATGTAATAGGTTAATGGCCTAAGACCTAGAGGCATCTCACATAAGTGAAATTTTGTCCCCTTATGGACCACTAGTGGATTATTCCAGGTGGTGTGGTTTTCTTTGAATAACGGTGATGTGTCAGCCTACATTCACGGATAGCAACCATAGATGGTTGTCCTCAGTGCTTGTTTGCCAATTGAGTTATGATAGGTTTTCCCACCTTCAAAAAAAAAGTATGTTATTGTTGATCATGGTTGATTATGTTTGACTTTGGTTAATTTAATTTTGGTTGAATTTTTTGTGAACTTTAATTGGAAATGTTTGATTATGATTGATTTGGTGGAGTATGATTAACCATGTTTCTATGTGGTCAAATCCCACTAGCGTGATAAGATTTTGAGGGTTTTGTTCGATAAGATAGCTAAGGTTAAAAAAAAATCACATTAGTCAAGAAAAGACACCAAAAAAGTTTAGCCATGTTAAAGTGACCCACGCCTAATGCAATCTCAGGGTGATTTTGATGGTTTGAATACTCCTAGATGACAGTTTCTTAGACCACAAGCTAGTCTCGCATATCACAAACACATTAGCAACAAAAAAAACATGTTTCACTATGTTTGACCATGGATTATGTTTCATTGTGCTTGACCATGGTTGACTATAGTAGATAATGGCTTGCCATGTTTAACTATGATTGATCATGGTTGATGATGGTTTATTATGGTTAATGATGGTTGAGTGTGATTGACCATGTCTGAACATGGTTAACCATGTTTGATTATGGTTAATCACAATTGAATACGGTTGCATATGGTTGATTATGGTTGATTTTTTATCTAGGTTGGGTCATTATATTGTTTGTCATCCATCCCAATGCCTTTAGAGTGGAAAAAAAATGGAGAAATCAACTCACTGGACCATTTTTACTAGTGGAACTTAGTTTGGCAAATGAAGGCCTAAAACCTTCCAAGTGTTTCAAAATCAAAAAGGCAGAAAGATTTTCTTATCTTGATAGTTACTTGTGATTATCTTTGAATTCTTATTAGCTTCTTTTGTATCTTCTTTTATATTCTTATCATCAAACAACTATCAAAAACATGAAAATCAACAAAGGCTCTTAGTCAACGCTGAAATCCCTCTTCTATGGGAAAACCAAAAGAAAATTCTTCTCTTCTCTTAGAATCAAATCAAATGAGATAACCAAGACCTTTGACTAGATCAACAGACCTCCTCCAATCCACCAAGTCAGCGTACCAAGATGATTAGTCAAACTTCAATAGTCAATTCTAGTCAAACTGCTTCAATCCTGCAACAACTCAGATTTTGGTCTTCCTACTTCTGAATTTTGGCCCTATTGTAGACCTGCAACTTCAACCCTCCTGCAACAACCCAGAAACTCGCACGTGTGGCAGAAAAGAGAGAAAATTTGTATTTGAATCCTTCTCTTGGGTTCCCCTTCTTTGATTTTAGGTTTTTCCTTCTTTCCTTGGAATTTTGTACTTATTTCTTGCTCCTGCAACTATAGATCATACTTGCTTGGATGGGATGATCGAATGAGGTCGAGTAACATTGCTTTTATAGTCATTCTGCGAGGTCAAATTCCTTCAATGAGGCCGACTTGACTGGAGGGCAAGCCGACTTGGTGGAGGAGGGTTATATGACCAATATATATATATATATATATATTCTTGATATATGAAGCCCAAGAAGGGTCTAAATCATAATGACAAGGACTATGACTCTTGACATGAACCCTAGAAGCACTCAATGGGTGCTTTGACCTAGAAATAAAATAAACAAAGCATGAAACCCATGCTTATAAATAAGTTTTCTTTTTCTTTCTTTTGAAAAATACATACATCATGACTCAAATATAATTATGAAGACCGATACTAGTTACATTTCTCAACACCAAGAGAATTTTGAGGCATCAAACAACATTTTTTGGGGGGTAAAACTTTGTTGCTTTAATGCAACATTTTTTCCACATTCTACACATAGATATTTTCAATGGCACAAGAATCACCTCAATCGAAATCCATATGAGAACGTTATGCCCCTTAGAAGTTGACCTTTCTTTTTTTACCACCATAATTTGAGAGGATGTCACGTTAGTCCCCATTATTCATGGAAAAGGGGCTAGCCACGTGATTATGATGAAGAGAACTCTAGAAAGTCCACATTGTAAATCTAGTTAACAATTGGAGTAGTCAAACCTAACCACTAGTGGGTTATTGGTCCATGTTATAACCAAGTCACTAGGAGGAAAAGGAGTTTCATTCTTTCGAGTGCATTTGTTCCATAAATGACCAAAATAACGGAGTGGAATAGGAGATAGAGCACATAGAGAGGATTTGTGTATTATAGTAGCCATAGGCCATAGGTCGTACTTCTTTGTACTCACAACCATTTTCTATTTAGAGAAAGAGAGCAAAGAGACCTCATCTTCTAGTTGGGTTTTCTCTTGAAAGGGTTTCCCAGGTCATTTCTTGTGTCAATCATGGTTTATGTGTTTTTATTTTTTTGTTCTCTATTTTATGCATAATGCTAATTTGCATGCATACAAAATTAGTCATAATCTACATATCCATAAATCCAAAGAAAAATAAAACCCTAATAGAGTAGATTTCAAATTTTTAAATACAATTTTATCAAATATGGTGTGACCAACTATCCAGTGGAATATCCATGGTAGTTTACAAATCATATTGGTATCAAAGCAGGATTCTTTGGGTATATTTTGGATATTTGCAGGGGATCTAGATTGGCTAAGCCAAAAATTCGTAAAACTCTAGTCATGGTCGACGAATATGTGAATAACCCTCCTAATCTTCCAAAGTAGAGGTTTTCACATTTGGAAGCACAAGACGCATATATAAACCATAAAGTAAATCTCTTCATATTGACACTAAGCAATAAGTTAGGGATATTTGGAGAAGATAGGAATCCTAATGCAAAGGACAAATCAGAGGGGAGATCAGGAGATTAGGAAGAAACAAACAACCAACCAAAGGAAGGACCCAAAAAAATATCAATCTAGTTCGAGTGTCATGAATCATTCATAGTTCTTATTCAAAATAGAAGCAAAGGTCAATATCAAGTCATACCAAGGTGATATCGACACTGAAGCTAAATCACTAGTTGCAACAATTAGAAATTTATTTCAGTGTCCATCATATTAAGGAAGAACAAAATATTTCATTTACGTGACCAAATTCGGAGGCCCATGCACTGACTTGGTGGGAAATCCACATAGAGACCTTAAGGTTGGAGAGAGATCCTCTAGTGACTAAGTGGGAGGACTTCAAAACCCTCATAAAGTCATAATTTTACCCTATTGTGGATGTAGAGGGCTAGTGGATATGATGGTAATACTTTAGGCAAAAGCAAGGGCAAAGTGTACAAGAGTAAATCATAGAGTTTAGAAAGACAACCATTGTTGGCTTTGTGGGGCTTGACCCAAGTTCAGCATTAGTTAGCCAAACAAATCCCTACACTATTGGCCCTTTTGGCATCATCTCGCGAGGCGCGGACCGAAGTCTCACCTGAAGCAGTATGGGGTATGTTGGAACCAAGTTTCTGCACCCTGAGATGGTCATGATATCGGTTTATACCCTCTACCCCTACTTTCGCACGGGTCCCTAAGCCTTAGGGCTCTATCAATCTACCCTTTATTCCACCCTTCAATACCTCCGCGAAGGTGTATGATTGACCTTCGCACAGCCCTAACCTGTGCTCCAGGTGATTTTGCGCAACTATGACAATGTATTGTATAGGTTCCCAAGTTATCTCAAGTGTTTTACTTATCTTATTAATCAATCACAGTTAGTGCCACGTAAACTGATATCCTTACTTTGTTCAATTAACCGATATAATCATATATATTCACACATCAAATAAACATTGTAAATTAAACCCAAAACGCAATCTAATCAAATGCATTAACAGGAACTAAATACACAGTAATTGCAAAATACTTCTCTTTATTGATATCTTCCAATTTAATACAGACTATATCCTCCCTGCGCACACAGCAGCAGGGGTCCACGCACTCAGCTGCGGACTTCCACCCTAGGCCTCTGCGCACTTAGCTGTAGAGCCTCTACCTACGCTAAGACCCGAAACACTTAGACTTCTCTACCAAAACTCCAATGCTTCCCTCTTCACTACTTACTACTTAGAGCTTACTTACTTAGCTCCTTTTTATACAATCCCATGGTTTGCGCACCATGGGTAGATCTTTACAACCGACTTGACACTTTACAAAATAGGGACAAACAACCCTTTATGACTCTTGACACCTTCGTGCTCTATGACCACAAAATGTGTACAACTTTATTACAAAATTATCCCAAAACATGGGCTTTTAGCCCCAAAACTGCTCTTGGGGGAACCTGTTCCCAACAGGCCCCCAACACAAACATGGTGACTCGCCCTCGAGTCACTTAGTGAGTGCGAAGATCTTGGTGCGAAGACCTCCCAGCTTGACAGGTATGACGACAACCTCGACAGTGCACTATGCGGTCGCCAGCTTCACTTCATTAAGCAACTGCTCTGTCATTGGTCCTGAACTGTCAGCCTAAAGCTTTTGTTGAGTCACTTGCAGATTAGTAAGCTTGCCTTTAATAGAGGTTGTGACCGAATAAGCTTCGTCCAACCAAGGCTTCAAGCGTGCCTTCAGTACTGCCTCTTTGTGTTGCACTACATCTACCTATTCCTTCAATGTTTTGGCCTGCTGCAACTATGTTAGTCTCTGTGTGAGAGTGACGGTGCGTGCTGTACCTTTTACTTCGTCATAGCATTGCTGCAGTTCTCGCACCTCTGTCTCTAACCACTGTACATTAGGATCCTCCTATAGGCTCGTCAGGACCTCAAATGACTATTCAAAAAGTCGTGTGCAGTCTGCTACTACACTGTCTACCGCCGTTATCGCCTCTGTGACAGTGGTTGCTCATTGCTCCTTTACTTCTGGCGGAGTTGAAGGCTGGGCCTTAAACTGTAAATCTGTAATATGTAGGTTCAGCTCTAGTTGAATCTTAGCCAACTTTATACGAGTGTAATCCAACTTTATGCGAGTGTCACACACCCTTGTAGCAAGCTTGTAGTCTTGTTCATCTGCCTCCGCATCTTCAGGAATGGCCAATTTGGGGACCATTTGGCAAGCTTCCTTCACGACCTTAATCATGCACATATTTGTGTTGGTATGTTCCACCATGGAAGTGAGGGCGGTGTCTCGCTGCAAGGCCATCCGCACATTATTAATCTTCTGCTCACTGATTACCTACAAAGTGCGTTGTTCGCAGGCCCTCAGCTCCACGATCACTCCATCCTGCAGTAGGTGGAGTGACTCACCAAGAAGCATTGCCAAATTCAACCCCACTCCCTTGAGGGCACTGATAGTGGGCCTATCAACTTAGTTTCTTAGTGGTTAGTGCTCCATCTGGTAGCACTGTCACTCGAGAGTCCTTCGCACGCAGCATCTCGGCAGCTTTTGAAGTACCGATAGCGAGGCTGGTGGACACCGTGCCAGCCTGTGATGCACGGATCTACAGCTCATGCAGACCTGTCTGGATGGCCCCCAATAGTTGTTGTTACTACTACAGTACCTCCGCAGTGACATCTCGCACCGTGTCTGCAATTTCATTCAAATCTCCCTCTGTGAGGGTGATTGGGTCCAGCGATGCCTTACTGGCCTTGGATTTCTTTTGCTGCCCCACTTTTTCTTGTTCTCTTGGACATTTGATGTGGTATGACACCATCTACAAGTCCGTTCCATGCGGCTTTATTTGCTCGTCTGTTTCTTCCTTTGTTGCGGGCGAAGGCGAACTCGTGCCTTTGTCAAAGCCATGCTCTGTTTCACCTGTCTGCTTTTCCACCTACTAGGAAGCATCACGCAACGCCTGGGCCTTGTCAGTGGCCTCCTTCTTCCTCTTTTCGGCTAACTGCGCCATCTTGAGCTTGACCTCCTCCTTTTTGCGTTGCGCGGCGGACTTACTCAAACCCGCCACCAAGTCTAAGGCAGTGCATCACTCTACCGGCCAACAATCAAGAACAACACCAATCGCATCATCCATTTCCAAGTAAGGCTAGTCATGCCACGTCTGCTCAGGGTCCTTCCATGTCCTAATCAATATGTGCTGAAAAGTCTGCCTTGAACTCCGCGTACTCTTGTAGTTTGGCAAACAAAGTGGGCGACAACTACGGTTTGTGATTGATAGCCACGTGTATGTTCATTTCTATCAAGATCCAGAAGATCTTATTGTCCTTGATGCGTTGAGCATCCTTGGTCGCCCACAACGAAGCGTACTTTTCTACTTCTGGCAGGTCCGGCACAACCGAGGGGAATTGACTGTCTTTCGGCAGCTCCCAAGCTACCAGCACAATAGACAGCAAGAGCCACGCATAGTGGAAGGTCTTGCGAGCTCTTGTGCCTTGCGACAGTTCATAAGGAACTCACCGCAGAGATAGTGCGCCTAATTAAACTGGACTCCTTCGGCACATTGGGCTACAAGAGCAACAACGAGTGCTGGCACTTCATCTGCGCAACAGTTCTGCATAACTTTTCCTTCCAGAATCTGTGTGGCCACCTTGACTAGAAGGTTGCAGATACTCGAGATGCCATAGCCTCGCGGCTTCTTCACGAGCTTGAATTTCTCCTTCATGGCCTCTGCGAAGGCCTGCTCGCCACCTTTTCCGCCAAACATCATGGCCAGATTTTCCCTGTATAGGGTAGCCGCGTGATCTTATTGATCAACTTGTTGATGATGGGTATCGACTCCTCCAGCCACAGACACCCATCGTGCACCAAGCATAGCAACTGCTTGATGACCAATAATGTAATGGGTGTGTGATTGTAGTGTGGCACCCATAGCAGCTTTCCAAGGATATTATCCATAAATTTTGTCTTAAATGCTGGTCACCCTCTCCATTTGGCCGCATTCTCATCGTCAAATCATGAGCAGTAACTTTAACGGTCACTTTCCGCCTGACCTGCGTGATTTTTCTCTTGGTAGCGCAGCTCTCTTCGCGTTGTCGCGAACCCTGTGACATTTCCTCATTCCGCAAAATCCTCAAATTGCACAATTCCCCAACCTAGGTAGTGTAGTTTATAGTCCCATGCCTCCTTTCAGCTGCCTGGAGCGCTAAGACTATGCTACCCTCATATAGTCACCTGGCCAGATCACCGGTGTATGGCTTCAATCGGATGCCATTCACCTTTCCTAGGAAGGGATCTCCATTCAATTTAACTAATTGAAGTGCTCTACCGTCGGTAATCTCCTTAATGACATAGGGCCCTAGCTAGTGCATTTGGAATTTACCTGGAAATTTATCAAACTTGTTGTCATATAACAAAACCAAATCATTTACCTTAAAGGTGTGCAACTTAATGTGTCGATCGTTCCATGCTTTTTCGCACTGCTTTTGGACCTGCTAGTGAAATCCAACCATAAATCTTTCTTCCTCAAGCTTCGCAAGCTACGCGAGCCTCTCTTCCAGGGCTCTGCGATCCATCATACCAGTGAGTGCCACTATGCACAAACTAGGCACAATGTGTTCCATGGGCATCACTGTTTCAACACCATATATGAGCCTAAAGGGTGTCTATCCAGTCAACTTTTTGCATGTCGTTCCATAGGCCCATAGTACAACAGGTATGTGCAGGTCTCAATCACTTCACTGAGCATTGCAAACCTTGGTCAGCGCGTTCTCCAGCACCTTATTAAATGATTCCACCATCTCGTTAGCCTATGGATGATAAGGCATGCTTTTCTGGTGATATACCTTAGATTCCTCCTTCGGTGCATTGATCGTCTCATTCAAAAAGTGCATACCACGATCACTCATCAAAATCTTTGGACACCCAAATCACGTCAGTACATACTCAAAGAGAAACTTCGCGGTGGTCGCGCCTGTGGAGTCCTTCACAGGATGTGCCTCCACCCATCAAGTCAAATACTCAGTTGTAGTGATAATGTACCATGCTCCCGTCTTCTTTCCTTGGGGCTGAATGGGTCCCACAAAATCTATTGCCCATTTCTCAAAAGTTTATAACGTCATCTATGGGTTCAGAGGCAGCTCATCTCTCCGTGATGGCCTGCCAGTCCTTTAACACACATCACATGCCCTGTAGTAGGCTTTAGAATCCTGATGGAGGGTTGGCCACCACAACCCTGCGCGTAAAATCTTCTACGCAATCGCCCTTGCTGCGTAATGCCCTCCCACGGCGCCCCCATAAGTGTCTGCGAGGATACTGCTCCTTTCAAACTCTAGTACATATCATCGTAATACTTCATCAGATCCCATTTTGTACAGATGTCCGACAATGATAGAATAGTCTGCCGCGCATACCACTAACTCCTTTTTCTGTTGGACGATGTAGCCTTCTGGGGCAATTCCTGTCGTTAGGAAGTGTATGATGTCTTCAAAGTGACCATCCGCAATGCGCATTGCGAATAGCTACGCGTTAGGAAATCCTTCCTGCAAATTAATGGGCTCTTCCCCTGTTTCGATGTGCGATAAATGGTCTGGTCCCACGTTCAGTTGTCCAGGCTTCACAATAAACTCAAAATCATGCTCCTAGAACAATAACAACCACCTACAGATTCTGCCCCCCAACATAGGCTTATTGACAAGTTATTTCAACGTAGAATGATTCATATACATCTTAAAATGTCCACCCAGCAAATAGTGTCTAAACTTCTAGAGCGCATATACCATGGCTAATCCTTCGCGCTCAATGGTGGAATAGTTCTTCTAAGCCTTGGATAACCTCCTGCTTACGAACGCTATAGGATGGTCGAATTCTCCTCCGCCGACCTGTGTCAGTACTGCTCCTAGTGCTATACATGACGCGTCTACATGTACATGAAACTCCTTCTTCCAATCCGGAAAGACTAAAATTGGCGCAGTGACCATTTTTCCTTTTAGTGCATCCAAACTTTTCTGACAGTCCTCATTCCAATAGAACGTGACGTCCTTTTCCAACGGCTTCTCCATAGGCATGGTGATCTGGGCATAGCCCTTGCTATACTTCCTATAGTACCCAGTATGTCCCAAGGTTGTGCGCAACTGTTTCACACTCCTCGATGCCTCCAGGTTAAGTATCACTGCCATCTTCGCGGGATCTACCATCAATCTATGTCTGCATACCACATGACCCAGCAAAGTCCCAAAAGGGACACAAAACAAACATTTCTTCAGATTGAGCGCAATTTGGTACCTTCGACATGTATCGAGCATTAAGCGCAAACTAGCCACATGGCATTTTACCAATCCAAACATAGTCCAATCATCAAAGTACACCTCCAGAAACTTATGAATGAAGTCTTTGAATGCAACAATGGCTACGTGCGAAAAAACCATAGGTGCATTCTTCAATCCGAAAGGCATGACAGTGTACTGAAAACATCACCATTCAGTCGCAATGGTCGTCTTGCTTCTATCTTCAGGTGTGATTTTGATCTGATGGTACCCAGAGAACCCATCAGTGAAGGAGTACACTTCCTAGCCACCTACATTATCCAATACCTCTTCAGTGAACGAAGTCGGGAAAGGATCATGTATGCAAGCATCATTCAAGTTCCCAAGATCTACGCAAATCCTTATTTCATCCTTCTGCGTCTTTTCCTGTACCACCATTGGGCTTACCCAATCAGATTCTTCTACGGGCTCAATGATGTCTGTCGTGAGCATCTTATCCAACTCCAAGCGGACCTTTTCCTTGTACTTCTGATTGAGACGGTAAGGTCTCTGCTTAACTGGCTTTGCGTCGGGTTTTAACGTGATCTTCATAACACCCAAGTCCCCTATTATCCCTTTTAACTCCGTAAACTTGGTAGGAAACAAATCCTGGTATTCACGGAGCAATTCGGCGACCTTATCTACCGTCGTGTCATCCCATTTTCTCTAATCTTTGTGAATTTGGGATCCACCTCTATACCATTATTTACCTATTTTGTTTTCAGTGGCGCGGTTATATCACGATTCTTGATCTGCAGTCCCTCGACCTCACGGTGACCCTCAGTTTCGGGGATATTAATCTTTCGTGGGCCCTCGTCTTCTTCTTCAGCAGTCACATTATAGCATTCTAGTGCGTGGCTCAGCTGAGTAGTCTAATCGGGTTGAACCAGATCCAAAGGATCCTGTAGTATCCTAAAGATTGTTGTTTTAACTTCTTGTAGTGCTTCGTCAATACATTCAAACCCGTCTTTGAAGTTGAACGTCATTATGAATCCTTCACGCAGAATATCCCATTCACCTGTGCCATGGCGAAGCTCTGTCTCTAAGTACAAATTCATCGGGATGACATCGAAGGTGTGACAGAACAAGTGCACCCATTCAAGTTGGTGCTTCGCTCCATATGCCTTAGCCCATTTGGACAAGTATGCGTGTGGATCATCCTTGCCATCATACTTGTCTGTCACTCGTATCTTCGGCTTCCCAAAGCGTGTTCTCATCATCCTCCTACACTTGCGCCAATCATTAAAAATACCCTTGTGCGTACCCCACCATCTCGCGGGCATAGCGCGCAGTGCCCAGTCCAAAGCTTGGAAGCGCTTCTTCTCTAGTACGTCACTCTTAAATGCATACAAAAACACATCCACATCATTCAAGCCATCATAAGTAGGCAAATTTCTTACCTCTGACGATACACAGCGCAGCGACCGGGTCATCGTGTTACAGCTCAAAATAGTTACTTCATGTAGTTGATTTTGCCAGCGCTTTAATTCTTCATCCGAGTCTGAGTTGTAGGGACTCTCACGATCCCATGTAATTCATTCATTTGTTGTCAGATTCACCCAATCTTGATCTCGCGTTGTTACTTTATATATGCAGTCCAAATTGTCATCGATTTCGTAATCGCGAACTGGTTCCGTATAGCACGATCCTTCAGCAAAATCTAGGGGTATTGTTACGCGAAGTGATTTCTTTTCAAATATCATCTTTTGCTTCTTTAGGTTGATTACCCCATTCATGTCAGTAGCCCAATCAATGCTAAGGAGCGTAGGATAGGGGTTGTTGTCATCCACAATTTCTATTACTTCAAAATCAGCCAATGCGCTCGTGCCTTCAATATCTACAGTTACTCCTTGTAGTCATCCCATGGGGATGATCTTCTGTTGATTGGCCATCCTTAACTAAATCAGAGACCACTGCAACGCGGGTCTCCCCATCTGCTCCCAAGTCTACTTCGGAAAAATGTTCACGTCTGACCCTAAATCAAGAATAACCTGATCCATTTCATATTCTCTTATCTGCGCGGTGAGTCTCATCTCATACCCTGTCCTTTCTTTATGCTTACCAATCTTCCGTACCATGCACGGTTCATCTGGAGCATTTCCAGTACATCTATTTATAAGTTCCTGTAACCCCTTCACAACCTTGCTATCGCGTAGCAACTTCATGCAAGTCTCGAGAAAGGTCGTAAGCATAGAAGGGTCTATTTCCTGAACAAGATTATCCTGACTTCCTGAGGTAGAGGCCTCAACAAAGCTCTTCTTTGCTTCCATGAATGTTTCGCGTGCGTGCTCCAAATCAAATTTAGCCTCCTTCGTCTAAGCTTTGCAAACCCATGCGCTATCTTCGGGTTGTTTCCCCTTATCGTCGCCCGTTGGAATTCCACTGCAGAGAACTGTATTCACATTTGGATCCTCTTCGCGAGGCTCAACCCTCATCATTTGCAGGTTCTAAGTCGGCTGCGGTGGTAGCACCCCTTTGTCGCGTATCCTCGGTATCATTATAGGATAGTCCTCTATCTTATGATCATACTAAGTACAATATTTGCACGACGAACACGTTGGGTTAGTGCATTCACAGGCATAGTGTCTTGGTCCTCTGCAATTGTAACAGATCAGCTGTCCCCAACCTCTGCTAGGTCCTCCTCCACCTCAGCCTCTTCCGTGCCCCTGAAAGCTTATTCGCGTCATCCTAGCGATCTGTTCAGGGGGTCGTGTTTTTACCTGAACTCTATAGGCGAGTGTTAT
This sequence comes from Pinus taeda, assembly GCA_000404065.3. Lineage (NCBI taxonomy): Eukaryota > Viridiplantae > Streptophyta > Pinopsida > Pinales > Pinaceae > Pinus > Pinus taeda. The sequence goes on from APFE031431303.1 coordinate 331,814, forward strand.
GTCCATCATCAATTCATAACTTTGGCAGTTGCGCTCATGATGCCCTACTGACCTACAGAAGTTGCAGAATAGTTGTTCTAGTGTTTGTACAAACACCTGCGACAAATGACAATTATTAGTTGTATGTTTCCCTACTACCTGACATATAGCGCACCACAACGCAGGCCCCGCACTTGGTCTTGCTTGGGCTTTTGGCCTCAAAGGCATCGGTCCTCCTCCTACAATATAGTTCACAAATACCGGGCAGTGTTATTTTTCATGCCCCGTACCTTTACATTTCAGGCACCATATCTCTTCGCGCACCTCCAATCGAATTATTCTATCCTACTTCAAAATTTGCATTTCGAGGCAAATATTTTGCAACTGTGCATGGATCTGCTAAACCCCTAGATTTGGATCTTGCATCGGTGTTTCGTGCAGTCTTATTGCAATCTCCAAGGCCTCTACCTAAGCCGTAATCTTCTGTTTTCACAGTGCAACCCTTAGGTGAGGCAGGAGCGAAGCCATGAACCACTCACGGTGTTGTCCATCTATTAAGTTCATATTAGCTTAAGAGATTTTACACTTAAATCTCTTTTCCAATTCCCAAGGCATCTCTCCTGATTTCATCGTAATTTCCTTGAATCCCACAATCGACTGCGCCTTAGATTTAGGCCTACTGAACTCTTTATTCAACATGATCTAGATTTCTACCAACCTAGCTTTTGGGTTATCGTTAAAGTACTTGATGTACCAAGTTAGTGCGCGATCCTGCAAAGCACTAACCAATGTTGCCTTCTTCATGTGATCGTCTGTGACGCCCTGAGCTTCCCATATAGATTTGACAACAAACTAGAACTATTCCAGGTCCTCATTTCCCAAGCCCTTAAACAAAGGCAGCTTCACTGAATTCACCATGTTGAGCTGTGGGGGAGGTGGTGGTGGTATGGGCGAAGTTGCAGGTGATGGTGGTGAAGGTGGAGGTGGTGTGGGTGGAGGTGGTAGTCACGAGAACCCTCGTTTTATCAACTGCACTGCACTTCGCGAAGAAGCCTGCGCTACTCCCTCTTCGTCACTCAATGGAGGTGAAATCAGTGGGATATATTTAGGACCCTTCTTTCTTAGTTCCTGTAAGTCTTTCCAATTCGCGTAGCTCCGAACATCAAGGTAGCTGCATAACCCATTTTTTTCATAATAACATCTTAATCCAAGTATTTAAAAACTTCAAGTACTTACCTCGCGGACCTTTGAAAAAGCGCTGCTCCGCCTTGTTGTAACTGACTGAGGTATCGACCACGAATTTTGTCACAAATTCCCCTATGATACAATTGAGCCAATGATCAACAATGCAAGCGATCTTATCCTTAGAGGCTTCCAGTCTCTGTACTAACTCCAGGGTCCAGACAATAGGATCGTCAAGCCTCCATCTTCCCTGGCTATCTTCTAGCTTCGCGATCCACTCGTATAACTCAACTAGAAAGGAACAGAAAAAGATCTCATGCATTTTGTATACAGGTACGTGTCTAGCCACTGTTCCTTTGTCAATCGTGGGTTTATGTTCTCTTGTGCCGCGAATTCATGGATCTTCCTGTCCAACCAATCTTCGACCTCTTTCTTAGTTGGATTCCAATGATACAGCATCACATGTCTCTCATGCATATTCCAATCCCGACAATGGAACCATTTGTTGGCTTTGTGGAGCCTAACCTAGTTTCAACGTTAGTTAGCCAAACAAATCCCTACACTACTGGCCCTTTTGGCATCAACCCACGGAGCGCGGGCCGAAGTCTCACCCGAAGCAGTATGGGGGAATGTTGGAACCAAGTTTTCGCACCTTGAGATGGTCGTGATGTCGGTTTATACTCTTTGCCCCTACTTTTGCGCAGGTCCCTAAGCCTTAGGGCTCTATCAGTCTACCCTTTGTTCCGCCCTTCAGTACCTCCACAAAGGTGTACGACTGAACGTCACGCAGCCCTAACCCGTGGTCCAGGTGCTTTCGCCCAGCTAAGACAATGTATTGTATAGGTTCCCAAGTTATCTCAAGTGTTTTACTTATCTTATTAATTAATCACAGTTAGCACTGCGTAAACTGATATCCTTACTTGCGTTCAATTAATCAATATAATCATATATATTCACGCATAAAATAAACATTGTAAATTAAACCCAAAATGCAATATAATTAGATGCATTAACAGGAACTAAATACACAATAATTGCAAAATACTTCTCTTTATTGATATCTTCCAATTTAATACAAACTCTATCCGCCTTGCACACACAGATGCAGGGGTCCGCGCACTTAGCTGTGGAATTCCACCCTAAGCCTCTGTGCACTCAGCTGCAGAGCCTCTACCTATGCTAAGATCCGAAACACTTAGACTTCTCTACCAAAACTCCAATGCTTCCCTCTTCACTACATACTACTTAGAGCTTACTTACTTAGCTCCTTTTTATATAATCCCATAGTCCGCGGACCATGGGTAGATCTTTACAGTTGACTCGACACTTTACAAAATAATGGCGAACAACCCTTTATGACTCTTGACACCTTCACGCTCCTTGACCACAAATTGTGGAGACTTTACAACTTTATTACGAAATTATCCCAAAACATGGACTTTTAGCCCTAAAACTGCTCTTGGGGGAACCCGTTCCCAACAACCATAATGTTGGGTATCTTCCCAAAAACTCATATATACTCCTCAAGCATTTAAGGGGTCTACACAGAGATCTACATGAAGCAAGTGATGTTATCCAAGCCTAGATTGATGGACGAGACTTGTGTACAGGCACAATAACTACAAAACTTAGTCGTGAAGAAAGGGAAATCAAGTGGATCGAAGCAGAAGGAGCAATAGCACACTTTTAAGGAGGGGAAGAAGAAGTGGAATGTGGGAAAAATAAAAAGATAGTAGCCACAACACACCAGTGCAATGATCTCAGCAACCACTGTAATATTGATGGACGTATAAACGAGAAGTGTTGGAAGTTGCATCTAGAGCTTAACATGAAGACCAAAAAGAAAGACAATAAGAAGAAAAATCTCATGACCACTGATTAGAGAAATCACGTTGAAAGAAACTTGGATGTGGATGAGAATATTGTCGCTATGTCAGTGCAGAAGGAGGTGAATCTGAGTAGCCCTTAACAATGGGAAGAGAGAAATGAGAAAACTCTTCCACATAAAGGTATAGGTTGAGAAGACAAAGATTGATGCTCTATTTGACTCAATGTGGATGAATCTAATTGCAACAGAGTTGATCAACAAATTGGGATTGGAATTTTGTGATCATATAAGCCCATATCCATTGGGATCAGTAAATAAGGATGCATAGTTGAAGGTAACAAAATAGTGCAAAATTTGTCACTGATAAGAGAAAAGATACATAATACAACCTATGTTTTCGTCTTGATCTTTGTCATGGCAGGGGAAGGAACTCAATACCTCCTTCTTCACCAAGCTCACCGATTTCAACACATTCAAGAAGTCTCCATCCAATCACTTAGGAGAGGGAGGGGCGGGAAAGGGAACAAACCATTAGCCAATTAACCACTCTGCAGGCTCTAGTGGAAATTCCCTAGCTCAGCCACATGCAACCAATCCCTGTAAAAAAAAGACCAAGAAAATAATGACCCTAGATATAGAAGACCTGAATGTAGCATCCTACAGGGAATACATGCAAGAGGATGCAGTCATATACAAATTTCTGGGCTTCTAGCCCACAAGGAAAGCTCTAAATTGGTAGATACAAGTGAAATGATGCCCGAAGAGAGGAATAAAGATTTAGCTTGGCTCCAAGGGATTATTTACAGTAATATTTGGTTTTTTAGAAGACAAATACCACATCTTTGAAGGAGGACCCTATTTCTTCAACTCGATTAGATTATATATGAGTTATTGGAAAGAAAACTTCACCTCAGAGAAGGAGGACTTCATAAGAGTTCTGGTTTGGATCGAGCTCTACTCCATACCCACTAAATATCAGTCTCCCTTTGTCCTGAGAGAAATTGGACACAAGATAGGTGAAGACATCAAGATGTCGGAAGGACCTGAGTAGGGTACTACATTTCCTATGCCCACATATGTGTCTAGATAGGCATCTCTAGGGCTCTCTCGGAGGCCATAAAACTGGTGTTCATGGATGAAATTTTCTCTAGAGCATAAACTATTAATACATTCTTTTCAGATGCTACAAATTCCATGAATAAAGGCATATTTTCCATGATTGTCCACAAAATACCTCACAAATAACCAACTCTCCAACTCAGAAGAAGGCGAATGACTAGGGCTTCACAAGGGTAGTTTCCTTGAACAAGAACAATTGAAATCCCTAAGGTAAACATGCTTCGTCGATCCAAGTCAACAAGAACAAGTTCTAAATACTGGGTGAAGATCAAGAAGCTCAAGATAAGGAATACAATGAAATAGAAGGAGGTGCAAGCAGGTAAATACCCCTCCCTCAAACGGATACAAAAAAAGAAACAACCCCCATAGCCATCCCAAGTAAAATTGGGCAAGGAACCGAAGGCATTGAAATGGAGCAAGAAAGAAACAATGAGCTAGCATAGGAAGAGGTGATTGAAGAAGTCCTATGGGACATGGACCTCAACAAAATCGTGGAAGTTTGGGAAAAGAGAGGACTGGAAGCCATCCCAGAGGAGTACCTTCAAAAAATAGAGGAAGTGTACCTCTATCAAGAAGAGCTTAAGCAAGCAATAGCCAAAAGACAATATGGGGACCTCAATAAGATTGAGATCAAATCCAAGATCCCAGCAAATCAATACAATCCCAAAGGAGTGGGAAGAAAGCGAGGTAGGAACCCACAAGTCAAATCCTGCATGAGCTTGGATCAAAGTTGATCAACGAAGGAAAGGTAAGGGCCCTAATCTTAACTCAAAAACATTCCCAATGAAGTTGATCTCATGGAATATTTAAGATTTGAATGGACCCACAAAAAGAAGACTTCTAGAGCATAAGATCATGCCAAGAAAACCATAAATAGTGTTCCTTCAAGAAACAAAGGTAGGGTTAGAGGCTATCCTTTCTCTTCAAAAGCAATATTGGAAGGGCTATAATAATATTGCAAAATCTACTAGAGGAACAACAGGAGGACAACTAATAATATGGAATGAAAAGTTGATGGATCTTAAATAACCTATAGCTACTTCGAACACCCTAACAACAATATTTCAACTAATAGGAACTCCAAAAACATTATGTGTTACCAATGTCCATGTCCGGCATAGAGTTGAAGAAAGGATCAATATATTGGACACCCTAAAGAAAATTCATGAAGCCCTGCCAAGCTCCAGAGACTTCAACATGATCCATAATATTTTTGAGAAAAAATGGGGTCTCAAAAGATTGGACAAAGATGTGGAAGCTTTCAGAGAATTAATAAACCAAATGGAAATGGTGGATGCGGAAACTCACAACAGCATATTCACTTGGAATAAAAAGAGACGAGGAGAAAGGAAAATTTCCTACCACCTGGACTGATTTTTAATAATACACCTAAGCACTCTAGAAATAGAAGGAAGACTACTCCCATATGTTGGTTCAAATCATTAACCCATTGTTCGGGAGATCCAACTTTTAGGAACTCCCAAGAACAAACCCTTTAGGTTCGAAGCCTTATGGTTGGATCACCCGAAATTTCAATAAAAAATGAAGGAATGGTGTAATGGGGAAATTCCCCTAAAAGGATCCCAAATGTACCACTTCCAGCAAAAACTCAAGCATATCAAATCTCAAATCAAGAAATGGAACAAGGAGGTCCTTGGAAATATCCTCAAGGACAAAAAGGACCTCGAAAAGAAGATGGAAGAACTCCAATAAAACATCATCCTCAATGGAACCTCAGACCAATTGAAGCAAATAGAACAATATTTGCAATAAAAATGGGAAACAAGAGCCAAACAAGAAGATCAATTATGGTAGCAAAAATCTAGGGTTCAATGGCTAAAATGTGGGGAATGCAACACCAAATTCTTCTACAAATCCATGATTCAACACAAAAAGGTGAGAATGATCCTTTCCCTAAAGAAATTTGATGGCGAGGTGATCAACTCCCATAAGGACATTTCAATAGAGCTCAACACATTCTTTAGGAACCTCTTAACAAAGCCCACTATATGGACATGACCCTAGCAATTTAGAAAAATGTTCAGAAAATTCCCACAATCTTGAGTGACGATCATAACACCATGTTGCTTAAATAATCATTGAGAAAGAAGTGGAAGAAGCCATTATTTCAATGCCCTCTCGTAAAGCCCTAGGGCCTGATGGCTTCACCATGGACTTCTTCAAAGCTTGTTGCCTAATAATAAAAGGAGAGGTCTATGCAATAACGAAGTATTCGAGATGAGACAAGACAATGTTGGGAGCCCTCAATGCCAACTTTATAACTCTCATTCCAGAGGAAGAAGGAGCGGACACTCTAGAAAGGTATTTCCCTATAGCACTTTGTAATTTAATTTATAAGATCATTTCAAAGGTTATAGCTAACAAACTCAAACCTCTGCTTCATGTCCTTGTCTCTCCCAGTCAATCTAGTTATGTTGAAGGAAGGCAAATTCTCAACAATATAATTTTATCCCATGAAGCCATACACTCTCTCAAAATTTCCAAACAACCTGGGATGTTGATGCAACTTGATATTTCAAAAGCATTTGACAAGACTAGTTAGGAGTACATGAGGGAGGTGCTCAAGGCCTTTGGATTCCACTAGGAGTGGATTGACTGGATTATGACCCCCGTAACTAGAACCTTCTTCTCCATCTTTCTCAATGGAGCCCCTACCCAACCCTTCTCTCCATCCCGAGGGATCAGACAAGGAGATCCCCTACCCCCCTTCTTATTCAACCTTATGACAGAGGGTTTGGGAAGAACCATTCCAACAACCAAGGACAATAATTAGCTGACTAGACTAAAACTTCATGACACCCCATCAAACTCTACCCATTAACAGTTTGTGTATGATACCCTTCTTATGGGCATCCCCACAGTCACTAAAGCTAGAACTCTCAAGAAAATTCTTAATCTATTTTACGAAGCCTCGAGAATCTTAGTCAATCTACAAAAATCTAGAATCTTCTTCTTCAATACCCCTCCCCTTATTCAAAGAAACATAACTAGGATCCTGGGTTTCCAAATCCCCTCCCTTCTAAGTGTTTGGACGCTCCCCTCAAAGACAAAGTCCTCAAAAAATCCACCTATGAAGACCTCCTCTCAAGGCTCCAAAATAAATTGAGTAATTGGACTTTAGATCCCTTAATCTTGTTGGAAGGTTAGTCCTTCTCAAATTCGTCTTGCAGGAAATTCCTCGATACTTGTTCTCATCCTTGGATACTCCAAAAAGATGTTTTAAACAACATTCACAACATTCAAAGGAACTTCCTATGGGGAAGCTCTGAGGAAAAAAGGAAATGGACTTTGGTTAGGTGGGATAAACTCTACAGGCCCAAGCATGCCACAGGTTTGGGCCTAAGAGACCCAAAATTCTTATGAAATGCTCTCATAGCTAAGATGTGGTGGGAATGGCTAGATTCTCCCACAATCCATTGAAAAAACTTTTGAAAGTGAAATACACCCCTAATCAACAGCAAGAGGATCTCATTCACCTGGAAGGCCTTGTTAAGGGCTCAACTATTTGGAATCAAGCTTGGAAAAACAAATCGATCATCCAAGAACATCGTTTATTTGAGGTACACAACGGACAAAGTTCTCTCTTATGGGAGGACACCTGATAATAATTCCCAAAATTGAATGAAGAGGCATATGCTCCCTTGTAGGGCAAGGGCAAAACTTTAGTATCGAATTATTGGAAACACACCCCTCAAGGAAGTAAATGGAGATCACTGATTGATGAGGAGGAATGGAAACCTATCCCATAAACTTTGACAGGGAGGCTTTCTGGAAGCACCTTTAAGATCACCAAATCCCCTTGGACCAGGACGAAGACAAATTAAGATGGGGCTAGAACTCGGGAGGTGTCTTTATCCTCAACGAAGCTTATGTCTATCTGGCCAACCACAATTAATTAGAACAACATCCTCTATGAATTTCTCTTTAGTTAAAAAATCAATGGCTAAAGATCACACTCTTTCTATGGCTTGTCCTCCATGACAAAATCCTCACCTAGGATAATCTCATATTGCGGTTTCTCGAGCTCTTCCAGGTTGAGCTTATGTGAGAACCAGGAGGAAAAAATAAACCACCTTTTGAACAATTGTGAAACTACTTCCACAATATGGGACCAAGGGGAGAAAGTTTTTAGAACCTTAGATAGAAAAAAGGCATCAATTCAAAGCACCCTTGACACTTGGAGACCACAAATATCCAATCATCCCATTGTCAACAAAGCTTGGGATCTATTTATGGGGGCTCTTTATTGGGTCCTATGGAAAGAAAAAAATGCAATAATATTTAAAAACTTATTGGCCACAAGGGATATTCTACTTACCAAGGTGAAGAATATTATCCAGGACTCGGTCTCAGTTTCCAAACCCTCCCCCTACAGCAGGGTCCCCCTTAACCTTCGGACATTCGCATCCTTTAGCTTCTTGGTCTAGAGCACATTCCATCCATCGTCACAAAAAACCCCTTTGTTAACCCTGATATCCCTAACATATGGTCTCCTCCTGGCATCACTGTCTACAAACTAAATTATCGCAGGGCTTCACGGGGTAGTCCAAGATCAACTAACTTTAGAGGGGCCTTCGAGAACCATAGTGGCAAAATTCTATCGATTTACTATGGCAAATTAGGAATCAACACAAACAATGCGGTTGACTTGCAGGCTTTGGAGCATGGAATCGTACTTGCCAAGTCTAGCCATTTTTCGTTCTATTGGTTGTTGAAGGGGATTCCGTGATGGTCACCCTCGCTACCCAAAAATTACAGACTGACACCTTGTTGGCCCTCAATTTTGGCCAATTTTGTTTATCATAAACCCACTTAATTACCATTATATTCCACCTTATTCCACTCATATGTGCTTCATTTTACCCTTATTTTGAGTAATGAGGTAATTAGATTAAGTTTTTCAATTTTTAGGAATTTTTGTAAAAAATGGGTTTTAAAATTAATTTTAGACTACATTGAAAATACATGTAATAGCTCCATTAAAGTGATATGTGCAGGACACTTGGGCACGAGTTGAATACATATTTGGAAAGCTTAGGAACCACAGATGGATGAACAACTATTGGCTCGGTCAAAATGAGCAAATACAGGCCGAGTCAACGTTGGTCAAACTTGACCTGTCACCTAGAAATCCCTATTAAAAAGGGGCAGTTTTAGGATTTTTTGGAATTCTTCCAGATTTCTTGTAACTAATGGATAGCTTTGATCTGATGAAGTTGGATAAAATTAGTGATGGTTGTTTCAGGCTTTTTAGCTTATATGGTTATTATTTTGCCTATTTAAAGAGAGGCATTCATAGTTAGACTATGTAGAAAAACTTAATATTTTGAGATAATTGTAGAGCCTCTACTTTACACCTACTTATCTACCGTTTTCCTCAATCTTCCCTTATCTTTCCTTATCTTTTGCCTCATTTTCACCATAAAACAACCCAGATCATTACATTAGGTGTTATTAAGCATGATTAAGTAA